>BQNB010007094.1:0-37242 GCA_026074375.1 Tanacetum coccineum
GGAACTCCAACACCAATTATTCTACTTTTAGATATGTTTACTTTTAGGCCAGAGCCTTTTTCAAAACACTTTAAAATATGGATGGGGTTTTTATAAAATAAGTCCTTCCAAGATATTTTCTAAGTATTTATCGCTTTATAAAAATTTCGGCATGACCCGTTCGCTTGTAAGAGTTTTCCAAGGTTTTCAAACCTCATTTCCAACCAATTTTCCAATTTCAATAGTTTTTCGGCAAAAATGCCAAAATCCACGTTTATGCGATCTTTCGCCAAAACACACTTTTCAAATGACCATTTAGCCGTTTCTAGTTTATATGAATATAAGTTAATCAAAATCCGATTTAAGCATTTCTATTTACAAATTTTTGCTTATTGGGCCCAAAAGCCCATTACTAGTCCGAATGTAGATATTAGGTACATTTTATATACATTAAATTTAAATTGAGTCATAAGTTAATCAAGTTTTGTTAAAATAATGTTCATCGTGTTTTGAAAATAATTAATTTGTCATTGGGCCTTATGGCCCATTAAGTGTTTTATGGTTAGACCGATTAGTATATATAAAAAGTAGTGTTAATTAACCTTTATTGGGCTTCCCGGCCCAATAAGCCCATGTGAGTATTTTATAATTTTCCAAGTCCGAGAATAAACCGATAAGTATTAAAATAAACTAATAAGTTTCTTTATATGTCAAAATAATTTACTTCGATAAGTTAAAATTAAGACAAGAGGTTATTGGACCTTGTTGGATCGATAGTTGTTAACAAGCCCAATAAGCACTCTAAATTTTGTATAAGCCCGATTGTAGGCTCGTTAGGCGAAGAAAATTTCAAATAAATAGTTTGGTATGAGCATAAGCTAAAAATACAAGTTAGGAATATAAGTCAAAAGTAATAAGCCGAGGAAATAAGCCGTAGCTTATTCCCTTATTGGACCGCGAGTCCAATAAGCTCAAAGGCTTTGAAAATAAGCTAGAAATAAGTCCATAAGCTCAGAAACCTTTTTAGTATTCAAATAAGCTAAGAAAATAAGTACCAAAATAAGTCAGAACGTGAATATGCTAAACAAAGTAAGTCACATATATTTTCAAATGGACCGAGACCAAGAATAAGCCCGTTGGGCTCAAAATAAGTGAAACGAACACCCCTTTGGGTTTGGTTGTTGGACCGAAACCAAGCAAAGCCCAAAATCAAATAAGCAAATCCAATAAGACCGAAATTGATTATGAAATAAAATTAGCTACACTATAAGCCCTTGGAATAATCCGAATATGAAATAAGCTAAAAAGACAAAAACCCTTGTGGGTTTGTTATTTGGGCTGTGACCCAAAAAGCCCATGAAAAAAACAATAAGCTCACGGAGAGCTTATAAATAAGCCAAAACCAAAAATAAGCACTTTCGACCTTAAATGTTATTTTATCATCAGAACCATTTTATAAAAGTGACACTTTTTCCCTTTTTTCCCTTTTTCCTAGTTCGAACCAAACGCACCCTATTAGGGTTTTTATTAGTTTTTCAAGTGACAAAAATCCACAAACGCATTATACATCTATGTTTTGATCATTGTTAGGATAGTAAAAGTACAAGTATTATAAGATTTTGAAGACTTACAAAAATTAGGGTTTTGAAGGAAAATTCGGACTCGAATAACAACCCAAACGTTGTTTTTAGTATACCCCGGGTTCTATAATATCAACCCTTATGATCTTGCTATCTTGTTCTAGTTTGAAGATTGAAAAATTATGGATTTATAATGGTGTTTGTTTCCGAACGTGAGCTAGAAGGAGAAGGAAGAGAGAATTTTCTAGTTTTTGGTATTTTGGAAATACATGTATGTGTGAGGTTTGAAATCTTATAAGACAAGATGGACTAGTACTATAGCAAACCAAAAAGCTAAAAAGAAGCCTTCTTGCTCCCTTGTGGGGCTCGAACCGGCTAGGAGCTTCTAGTGGGATCATAGGAGCATTTTAGCCCTTGTCGGGTTACTAAATGATCAAATCTCGTGATTTAAAACATGACCAGGAAATTTCTTGTATTTTCATTGAATGTAAAATTGTGTTTACTTAAACTTTAAATATTCACACTATATGTTTTATGGTTAAATTGGTTTAGATTTAGTGCGGACTTCCGTTGTTTCTTCGTTTTCCGTTATTTTTAGGCGTAACTTGAAATCTTCGCGTTTTATGCAAACGTTTTATGAAATATTAATTAAAACTTAAAATAAGTTTATTATATTTATTAGAGACATTTTAGACTAGTTTTGACTTTTTGTCGTGCCGGTACGCGTTTTGAGCAGTTTTTCGTTGTGCGCAGGAAGGTTTCCCGAAAAGTGATTATATGCGACCGTAGCTGTTTAGAAAATAGAAGCTTAGCTCAAAAGTGAGTAGATAATAATAATATTCAATATTTGACAGTCGGTTAAACCGTAATTGTTTAGCGTAAAATAGGTCAACAAAAGTCAACCGTGAGTTTTCTTGTAGAAATTTGGATAGATAGGAATATGTAATATAATGATCAGCAAAAAATTGAAAAAGGAAAGTTACCAATCTCTTCTTGAGCCCTGGTATTTGAACCCTCACCTACGTCGAACACATCCGTGGGAATTGAACCGTCACCTGTATCCATCATATCATGATCATCAATTAAAACCATTTTTTATATGTTGTAAACTAATTGAGGGTTTTCTGGTTTGAATAAGGTTTCGATACCTTTTATAGGTAAAAAATTTGTGATTAAGATATGTACATTGAAGGAGATCTCTTCTGAAGATATGTACGTAATACATATTTGAAGAAGACAAATTCAAAAAATACTGTTTTGAAATTAATTGAGTAAACCTGTGATTAGTTGAGTAATCCTTTATTTTAGGATGGATACAGTTTTGAAATTAAATGAGTAAATCTGAAATACCAAAAATAGCCTTGGATATTAACTTGAATTAAATAAATAGAAAATAATTTATTAAATTCTGATTGGTCTAGAATAGTTCTGTAGAGTTCTGTCTATAAAGTGGGTTCTCAATATAATACATCACTATATATATATGTATATATATATATATGTATATATATATATATGTATATACATATATATGTATATATATATATATATATATATATATATATATATATATATATAGTATTTTGAGATACTATGACCTAGGAAAATCTCCGGTTATCACAGTAACTTGCTCGTCGCGGAGCGCGCGAGACTAATTTTGCAACATATCGATAACCTCAAGTACTATTTGTTAGTCATTAGGATTAACCTTGTAACGAACCGATAACCTTATGAAGTATTTCCGTTGTTTTTTATAAACATATACTAAACTTTATCATTTTTTATAAAATCGTAGGTACATCAGACGCATTGCAATATTAGGCTCGTTTTGTTTGCAATTCGACGATCTTTTCAATGATATATTTTTTTACGAATAATCGATTATGATATATGGGTGTCTGAACCTTTTTTATATATGATAAATAAAGTCTGTTATATAAAAAAGACGTAAATAAGTGAAAGTTTAAGGTCGTTTTTGTAACTTTTCGCATATTTTGAAGGTGTGTTTTAAAAAAAATCTTTTTTTACATCGTGAATGGTGAACCTTCTTTTTTTAATATTAAATCACGATTACCAAAGTGTACTGCAATTTAATATAAACTTATAATTATAATTTTGTAGTGACACTATAGCATGAATTTGTCAATATCAAACTCATAATCTTTGTTTTTGATCATTTAGAAATGATCGTTAATCTATTAAACTTTCAAGCTATATAGCAGTTAATGAACTCCGCTAAATATCACGGGTTGCACGTGTGTGCAGCTTTTGACGTTTCTAGTGTAGAATATACAAACACAAGATGATTTTTCTAGTTTCAAATTGTTCTACTGGAAATTTAATACCCCCTCCCATAATTATTGCACATGTTTCTTTTTTGATTTGTCACACCTTCGCTTGAAAATATTATTACTAACTTAAAGAAGTTATAAATTAATTGGTTATGTGCATCTGGTCTAACGGTGCTCATTTGTTCCCGCATGAAGAAATATGATTGGTTGAGAGACCTACACACGGATTGAAGTTAATATGAATATTGACCGTTGGATTAAGATTTGATGAGTTTTGATCTATGGTTTGTGAGATGATGTTGTGTGTTAGATTGGATGGTGTTTTGTGGGATAATGTAGGTAAATAGTTAATGTCTTTGTGTATTGGTATACCAACCTTCAAGTCAATATTCGTATTATTTTGGTTTGTTTAGTTTCATAGAATGAGAAATTTAATACAGGGTTAATGCTATATTTTATGTATAAATGCAATCTTACAATATTTACATTAGTTTGTTTAATTGACACATATTTTTATGTGTTTTTTTCATTATCTAATTTTGATCAAAATCAATTCAATTTGGATTTTTTATTGAACAATTACATAGTTCGATTTTGCCAATTGACAGAATCAAGCAATGTGATTGATCCAATTTATTTTACAATAAGATTGTCTTGGCAAAATTCCTTCTAAATGATGTAATTTTCTTTATTATAAAAAAGATTGTATTTTAATATTATTAATAATAGAAATCTCTAGAGCTATATAAATTATAGAAAATTAAAAAGCAAATCTTTTTTAAGAAAAGTAAATTTTTACTTGGTAACTTTATAAAAAGTAAATTTAAAAAAAAAGTAAAATTTGTTTTAAAAAGTACATTTTTTTATAAAATGTAAATTTTTTCTAAAAAAGTAAATTTTTTTATAAAATGTAATTTTTTTTAAAGTTAATTTTTTTTTTAAAAGTAAATTTTTTTTAAAAAGTATATTTTTTTAAAAAAAAGTATATTTTTACTTGGTAAATTTAATACTTTATAAAGTAAAAAATTTTAATTTTAAAAAAAAAATTTTTTAAAATAACGTAAGAATTTAATTTTAAAAACACTTTTATATATTGTACCGGAAACACATGAATATTTTGAATTTTGTAAAGCCAACTGAAAGGAAAAAATCTGACATGGAATTTCATTTCTTTCTCCTAACCAAACACATGACATATTTTGAATTTTTACATTCCAATTCCTTAAGATTCTCAATCCTTGATAAATTCCAATTCCTTGACAAAACATTCTACGAACCAAACGGGCCCTTAGTTTGTTTAATTGACACATATTTTTATGTGTTTTTTTCATTATCTAATTTTGATCGAAATCAATTCAATTTGGATTTTTTATTGAACAATTACATAGTTCGATTTTGCCAATTGACAGAATCAAGCAATGTGATTGATCCAATTTATTTTACAATAAGATTGTCTAGGCAAAATTCCTCTCTAAATGATGTTTAATTTCTTTATATTAAAAATTATTGTATTTTAATATTATTAATATAGATATCTGCTAGAGCTATATAATTATAGAAAAATTCGTTAAAATATTGAAAAAAAAAAAAACGTTAAAAAAAAAAACATTCCCTCTTTTAACACCGTTTGCTTTGCCGTACTAAACGTTGCTTTGCATGGGTAACATGCTCGTTAATATACAATGATGAGTTGTTAAAGATTCTTGTTATAGAGAATATGTGAGACCAGTGAATGATAAGGTAATAAACAATATTTTATATTAGCCTTCGATAACATTTGCATATCACAATAACCAGTCGATGAGTAGTATAGTTGTTTTGAATATTTGTCGAACGACTTGGTAGCAAACAAATGTGTTAAATTGTAGAGTATAAATTTATTACAAATTGCTTGCAAGACATCGAAGTAACGAGACATTTAGAAAATGAAAATACTTGCAACCATTGAGCAACAGCAAAGGAGAAAATCGCAAGCCTTTTGGATTCTGTTACCTATACACTTTACAACTATTTTGACACTCTTGAGCAAGATTTACTCAACAAGAACGCGCCCCTGCGAAAATTATAAATACCGTCCTCACTCCTTCCGGTTATAGGAGAACGCTTGGTCACTATGGTTTATAATAGTAAATACAAACATGAAGCCCTAAATATTTATTGTTGCATCCCATAATCTGAGCAGTCCATTACGGCCACCACTGCATATCCTTTTCCGTTCAAGATCTGAAGCCACGCATCTTACCTGAAAAAGTACATTATAGTATTATACTACCCACAATAACGCTCACAAGGCCTCAAATACAGTGTGGCTCTTTAGCAACGGTTATAGTTACCCCGTCATGTTTACAAAATTAAATGCGACTAAACTTATATTCACTTGACGATATGCTAATATTGGGAAATTTTGTGTATGCGAAATTTAACAGCTCATAATGGTTCAAGTGTCATGAACTGCTGTCAATCTGTCATGACACCAAGCTTAGTATCTAGCAATATTCAAAACATATGTGAGCATATTAGGGAATAAATGTGTCTATGCTAGGGAAAAAATGTACTCTTTCGAGACGGAACATGCAAGATATATATAATGACAATTTTGGATGGACAACTAACATAGATTAATGATTGATTATACTATACGACAAAAGTAGCGAAGTTGAACATGCAAAAGAAAGTGTTCTCAAAACGGTTCTGGTAAACTACACAAATTCATGTACGTAGCCAAGAGACTCCTTCGCACTAGGAAATAAAGGTAGAGGTTCTACTCATTTGTTGGTGAATGGGTTGGATATGGATTAAAATTATTTTCTCTAGCGGTCACGTTGGTATAGTCAAAATATTCGAGCAAGCGGACATGGTCAAACACGTCAAAGTCCGCTCAAAGGTTGTTGTAAAGAATGTATAAAATCTCCTAATCGTTTTGTTCAAAGAAATTAAAAAAGAGTGTTTATGGGTGAATCCCACCCATTGTGAACGAAGCTTGTTTTAACCAGTTACCTAAAGGCCCAATTCACTACCTCTAGTTGTTCAGAGAGACAAGGAAATTGATACGACCCTCAATATTATTATTTTTATTATTAGTATAATATATTATCAGTTAGTAAGTTATTTACTATTTAATTAGTAGATACTCTTTAATTAAAGTAAATATTAGTATCTTGTCCTACAAGAATAGTATTAGGATATCTTTCATTATAAATAGGGGATTAGGATTGTAATCTTATCATGTTGAATAATATGAATGGTTTAGTGATTTAATATCATTATTGGGAGAGAGATCACCTATCTTTATTTATCGTTATTTTCTTCTATCAATTCTATTATCGATCCGGTTCGTATCAATTGGTATCAGAGCTGTTTCGATTCTAGGGTTTCAAAAAAAAAAAAACTGTTCACGGGTTTACTGTTCATCGGGATTTACTGTTCACAAAAAAATTCAGAGTTTAGAAACAACTATGATGAGCAAGAAAATGGCAGAACTTGAAGATGATTTTCGTGAATTTAAGGCACACACGGAAAGAAGGTTTGTTTCCTTGGACATGAGCATTAGGGCTTATCGACTAGAAGAAGATCAGAGACATGAAGAAGAAGATCAGAGACATGAAGAACAGATTCGAAGGTATGATGAATTGAAGAATTTACTTCTCTCTTTAATTCACAAATCATCTTCGCCTGTGCAATCTTCTCGACCAATTACAACTAAGGTACCCACAAAACCAACTGAATGTGCACCAAGTTATGGTGATTTTGGATGTTTGTCGCCTAATAACATGACTGATTTCGAAGAAGATGAAAAAGAATTTGAAAATACAAGATCAGTTGCTAAGGAAGACAAGGATGAGCAAGGAAAAGAAGAGAAAGGGGTTGTTAAATTTTTTGAAGTTGGTACTGATGAAGAAAACAACTCAGATATTGTGTTCAACGATGTTGGCGGAATTGTGTATGGCAAGGGTAACGACACATGGGCTGATGCGGGGCTGAAACATGGATCATACTTTCTGCTTGATAGGATACCGGAAGATGGTTGGTATTTTCATGATGAATCGAGATTAAGCAAAGAGCCGCTTTGTAGATCTAATTTGGAGGTACACTTGCAGTTTCATGTTGATCGACTAGAGACAGGTTCACAAGTGAAAACATGGGATCCAGGAATCAAGTTTGTTAGAAGCAACACCTTGAGAACAAGGTGTTTTTGGGGGCGGGAGTATTGATACGACCCTCAATATTATTATTTTTATTATTAGTATAATATATTATCAGTTAGTAAGTTATTTATTATTTAATTAGTAGATACTCTTTAATTAAAGTAAAGATTAGTATCTTGTTCTACAAGAATAGTATTAGGATATCTTTCATTACAAATAGGGGATTAGGATTGTAATCTTATCATGTTGAATAATATGAATGGTTTAGTGATTTAATATCATTATTGGGAGAGAGATCAGTCTCTCGAAAGTTGATCACCTATCTTTATTTATCGTTATTTTCTTCTATCAATTCTATTATCGATCCGATTCGTATCAGAAATACATACCATTGCTACTGTTTTTTGGGGTGTTCTGTAGAGCTGCCAGCTAGAGGTCTTAGAAACAGTGCCGGAGAATTGAGGACGATGGAACAGAGACATTGTATTATCAGCAGCTCCAATTCCCAACCAATTCTCCCCGGCATTAATGGAAAGAACTGCGCCACTATGGATCGTCACATTTTTTGAGCTTTTCAATCCTCCTGCAAATAATGATAATGGATAATCTTGAGTTCGCCATCCTAATAAGAAGTCCATTATTGCCAAAAGCGTGACAGATGTATACTCAACAATTATGTGTCTGAAACTTAATTTCTTAAGATTATGATATCCTACAGGAATTCTTCATGCTCTAATAACAGATGGACTTCCATATATCCATTAAGGATGGCCCAGGGGTGTTTGGATATGCCTTCTATAAGTTATCCGAAGATCATATGGTCAGTTGCTTTTAGCTAGTGACAGTAGGTAATACATGTCAATAATCAAATTTTCTCCCACTAACTCCTTACCTGATTATCTAAACCTGCTTATTTTGAAAGCAAGTAATCAGTTTACCCAATCACATCAAACTAAACATTGCAACATTAACACAGAAGTTTCAGTTTAAACACGCACATCCAAACACCCCCATCAAATTTTACATCCAACTTGATGGTTAAGTGATTCATTTTACTATATTTGTGTCCTTCCATCAAGAAAAATACTAATAATAAATGCAGTTGGAAGGTTTTTGCTGTTCTCACCATCCTCGTTTTCCCAAAACTTGACCAAACCATCACTTGAACCTGAAAAGATATGTTATACTTCAGAAGGGTGAAGTGCGGATTCAAATTTTAAAAAAGACAAATTAAAAGAAAACCACAATTTATAGGAATGGCAATTTTGACCCATTTACTTATGAATGGGTTGACTCAGGTTATGTTTATTCCAAAATGGGTCAAATACTTTTTGTTTAGAAAAAATGGACCCAAACGAAATATCCCCAATGCAGTTTCAATGCATATAACATCCATTTGCTTTATTCAGATTTTTTGGGTGTTGATGTTATTAAAAAAAGGTCTGTAATCAAAGTAGCACATTGATTATAGAAAAGACAATAAAGAGTTTTAAGTTCACACAACCCCTTTCAACCAGTACTTCCAAGTGGCCTTTTTCGACAGGACTGTTTGAAAAGTTACCATCTTCTGACATAATAATTTGGTATGAGAGGTATCAATAAAAATGGTCGAACAATGTAATACATAAATCACAAACCCGTTATAACTCCTCTATCTGACTTTGAGTACTCAACACAAAGAACTGGGCCAGCATGGCAAGCCAATACAGCATCACACGTTCCTCGAGAAATGGACCACATTCGGGCAGTCCAGTCATCGCTACCAGTTATTACAGTATCCCCAACCATTCTTATTGATCTGCACACCAATCAACAATTATTAACTCATGAGTCCAGTGGCCAAAAATACACAGAATATCAGTCCATAATAAGTTTAAGCTCACCTGATCCATTTAGAGTGTCCTAAGAGTTTGTGCATTTGTCGACCAGATCGAATGTCCCATATGTTTGCAACCCTGTTAACGTAAACCAACAGCATGATTACTGTTCTGGAGAACACTAGGTGCTATCTAAATAAAGATTCCATTTCAAGTCTTAGGTTAGAAAAATATAACTAGGAGCAAAAGAGGTAATTTTGTCCCATTTACTTGTAAATATGTCGATTTGGGTTGTGTTTAATCAAATTCGGGATAAATGGTTCAAATATAAAAAGATAGTCCAAGGAATAGGTCAAACGAATTGAAAGTCCCCAAAATATATTTGCTAAGGCATACAAATAAACACTCCGAATAAAATTATACAAATTTCTAGATTAGTATCGTAACAGCGTTATTTTATTGTTACGATCAACAAGTTGATAAATTACAAAGAAAAGTAAGGAATGGAGAAAAGAAGTGTTTGTGGTCAACCCAACATGGCCTGCTACCACCGTTCCCGCATTCTTTCAAATGGCAACTCACACCCATTACCCAACTATAATTCTAAACATAAATTTACATACCCGTCTCTTCCAGCAGCAGCCAGGACTCCAGTAGAGTCATCATATTCCATGCAAAGGACAGCACTGGAGCAACGACCCACAGTAGCAACACACATATCAGTTCTTACATCCCACATTTTTACTGTTCCATCATATGCTGCAGTCAACACACGCTCCCCAGATAGCATGCGAGCACAGCTAACCTACAAAGATAAATGAAGGGTTCAGGAATGCTCAAATTTATGAGATTTAAAACCCACCACGTGAATTCAATAATAGTTTCACATGTTCAAAGAGCTTATCAGAATTTTTGAATATGTCTATTTATGCAAGTAATCGTAGCATGCAAGTAAAGTACAAGAAATAGCAACATAATTCCCACCCTTGCTTCCTTTGTGATGCAGGATGGAAATATGAAACAGTGTTTACACTCACCAAAATCCTGAACTCTCAAAATGACATAAATTGTCCTTTGTGGGACTTTCAGACTTCAGAACTTCGTGTGCACTACAAATTGAAAAAAAAAGAGTTCTTTTGTACTGTGTGTATTCCGACTAGTCTATGTACGATGGTGCTATTTGGAACTCATCACGATGTTCTGGAAATAGGTTTGTGTTTTGCCCAGTCCTCTTTGGATACTGATAGCGCAGATATAAAAAATGTCTTTACAAAACATTATATCTGTAAATTGATCTAGACACAAACATGGTTTCATAATATTAAAATGCAATCTGATAAAGGTTGTGTAAAGATTTTGGTGGGTATCTGGTATCATTTGTCTCTAGAAAATGAATACTATGTATTAAAAGCAAAAAACATTTCTTTTGACCAATTTCATATTCAATGAATTTGACAGTCAGCCAGGGACAAAAGGATCAGAGAAAATACAATTTGATGACAAGAAGAATAATCATCTCAGCAATTAATATACTTATAAGAGAATAAGTTAAGGAGACAGGAGTTAGCGAAAACCTCAGCATCATGGCCCTTCAGCTCTTCTAGAAGCTGTGTGGTCTGTTTATCCCATACAAGCACATAGTGATCATCAGATCCTGATACAATTTTTCCTCGATCAGAACTAATTGCCCTCACAGTCCTGTATACCATGTAAAATATTAAGGTGAGAACTTCTTAGACCAAGTACCAAACTAATGCACCTCATTTGACAAGTTTTATACTTCAAAAGCATCATCACCTTGTATGCCCTTTCAGAGTTGCTCTGAGTTCATTACCACGAAGACTTGGATCCCAAATCTTGACCTGCATTGCATCAAATTTAGGTAAAATGCCATAAAGTTGGAAATATTGAAAAATTTACTTATACATGGATAAATTCATGTGATTTAGCATAAAAGAGGGCAAATAAAAGATAGTTAAAATGGTACGGGGATAAGATTGTTCAACTGGATTGAAATCTCCCAAAGAATACTTTTATACGACCCACTAAATTGTTTTTATATTATGAAACTAGTTTTGCATCAAAACCTAATAAAATAATTTGAGAAGTGGACAAGAAACTGTTTCCAGAACAAACCCCGACCCAGTCTGGCCCCATTAAGAAGTGACCGGTTTGACACATTAACTTTTTAACCAGCCGGAGCCACCATCTATAATCTACATGCAGTCTTAAGTCAATAGCTGAAAAACAATGTGACTACTGATTGTAGTCCATAAGAATAACACCTAGATCTTACCGTGCAGTCTGTACTTCCACTTATAAAAAATCCTGCATCTTCACGATCGCCTACAAGGTCCCAAACTTCTCTCTGTGTCACACAATGCAACGCTGTAATTGCACCATTGTGGCCTCTAAGTGTTCGGATGCTAGATTGTAGTTTAGGCTGCCCAGTAGTACCGTTCTCACTTTTAGCTATTTGCGTACGAGATACAAAAAGAAGTTACAAAAAGATACATTTAATTATAAAAATGAAACAAATATTGGTGCCAAAGGATGCTATACCCACCTTGATCAGACGTCCCTTTACGGACACGAGTGAATGAGTTGGCCCTTAAAGTAGTATCTCTGGTAAACATGCTCTGGACCCAACTCCTACCAGAAGCCTCGGCAGGTTGTTGAGTGTCGGTGGTAACATCTTGTGGGCGTGGGGAGGGTAATGCCAAAGGAGTCATAGCCTGGGACTTGACTGAATATACTCCCCAATAACCAACACATAATTGTTGGATATGCGACATATATCCCCTAAGTTTTATCTGGTGGAAGTTTAAAAAGGAAAGATTCAGAAAAATCTGTTTCGAATTTAAACAAGCCTATTTCCAGGAGCATCTAACGAAAAGCACTAATTAAGTAGTGCATGACATGCAGCAAAGTGAGCAAGATACTTCCATTTAGATAGAATCCTGCCTGGTTTACCCATTGTACAATCATAATTTGAAATCTGTACGATAGTATATGTCTTCTAGAGAATATTTAATATCCAAAAAACTAAAATTAGGACAGATGTATCAAGCGAATGCCTACATTTATATAATTACAACTTAATTAGAAAATCGCTTAAAATAGTGAATAATTATGGAGAATTTATTCCATTTCTGGAAACTAACTAGCGGAAATACCAAGCAGTATTAATTAATACTTTATTTGTACAGGAAATGCAAAACTACTTCTAAAAAAAGTATATTGGATAAAAGTAGTTGTTTTTGGATTAAAAAAGTAAACTGGAACAACCTTGAAGGACAAAGTTAGTACAAAGTGTTCACCAGAAAACATAAAACAGAAGGTTTCGTGTAACTGATATATGCAGCATGCCGTAAGTTATGAGCTCATAATACACCATACCATGCTGGTAATAATGAAATCGTAAATTACATCATAACATTGTGTTTCATGATTGAGTCTAAACTAGAAAGAAAGTTTCAGTGGTGTGACTGTCAATTGTCTAACACACCCTTACTGAAACCTAGTCCAAATCACTGGGGACGTGGAGTGATGGAAGAAGGAACTAAGTCATGAATGAGAATCAAAAAAAATTTATGATGATTAATATTAAATATTAACTTCGTGAATGTATAGTTTTAGAAATATATCACTCAAAATGTTTAACTTACAATATGACTGTAACCAATGTTGTTCTTCCCTGCAATTGTTTCGATGATATACCAAGAATCCGTGTCAGGAAGACCTAACCCAGCCTTTATAAAAACAAGAACTAAATCAGTATAAAAATATGAAAACATGCTAACAATATAATAGCGACACAATAGATTTTCTTTTGAGACGTCAGGAGAAAAATATACCATGTGTGTGGCCAAAATGATCAATTGTGCAGTCACCAATGCCGCATAATTAGTTGACCTGACAAAATTGTTATACAATAATAATGTTCATGATATTACTTTTCTGTTCAAGATTTGTGGTTTAATTGGGTTTTCCTTGAAATAAATCATTTTAAAGGAAAAGCGGGATGCCATAAACATCAGATTGTTACTTACTTGTTTGAAAAGCATTCCATTAGATACTCGAAGTATACATCCCAGAAGCTGCAATAGGATTCAGAGATATAAAGAACATTGACACACAAAAAGATGCAAACACTTAAAAATTTTGATATATACATAGTTACTTTCCTTGAACTACACAGTGAATAAATATTATCACTAGCCAGAACTAGTAACATATTATGAGTAGTAATAATTCATCATCATAGTTGTACGTGTTGAAACCAATGTTATACACAATTCAAATCTTGCATGAGATCACTGTTTTTGACACGTGTTACACTTCATAGGTACTATCAGTCAATTATTTTATTTGCACTTATAAAAAGTGGTCATTGTATAAACAAACACATACAATACAAGATGCATTTAGTTCAAATTTAATGATGAAAACAAGACACGCGCAGTTAACTTACGTAACTACCAGTAGATCTAAGTTGCATGCCAATTTAGACAAAAACATACCGCAACTCCTCCCAGATGGAGAGGGAACGTAAATGTCTCTGAACATAATCTGCAACATTATTCCTATCTTTCTTGTACATTTCAGCTGAAACTTCAAGGGCATCTCTAATAGTTGCTATATCATTACGCGATGTAGCACGAGTGATTGCTGTTTTTAGCTGTGTAACATAAAAAAGATTTATAAATGAGATTTTCTATAGTAAAGTTGAAAAAACAAAACAGTGTACTCCGTGTTAGTGAGACTGGGGGTAAACAGATAGAATACAAAAAGAAACATGCAGCGTACAGCCAATAGACTGTTTAATACATGTCATACTAAACTGAAGTTAGATAACACAACAAATACTCTCCGGCTAACAAATACTCCTCCAGCTGGAGCATAGATTACATCAAGTATATACCTTGACACCTTGTGATAAAACCATAATAATGAAACTTATACCAAGACACTAAGAGATGGTAAGACAGATTTAACTGTAATGAAACATCATAAATTTCTAAAAAAATTGATGTTACGTAATTTTTTTTAATCTATAGCAGCTAAGGGCTTAATCTACGCTGCATCAAAGAAAAGTCAATATTTACAAAAGTAATGACAAGTCAGTCATCAACCATGTCGCTGTTTGGACCACTAACTAGTACTTATCAGATCATATACAATTTTTTAGGTTTGAGGTTTTTATGGGAGAATGCACTGTTGGTCATATGAAACAGAAACTGGACCACTAGAAAGATAGAAAAGATCTACGGGAGTTGCAAGTAATATCTGACACAATTTCAAACTCAACAAAGAAGAAAGAGTATTGTTAAGATGAAGACAAAATCATACTTTATCTCTCTCACAAGCATAAGACATTATTATTATTATTTTTTATTGTAAACGAGGGAAACCCAACCCAAGCCGCCTTTGGTCAGTGGTGACCTGGCAAAGTGGCAAGTAAGCTAATACCACAGGCCACCCCATATGACCCATGGAACCTAAAGCCCTCCACAATTTTCAATTATTAGGCTGGGCAATTTGGCCCCCAAGACCTTACCGCTAGGCTACCCCTAGGAGTGTGATTTTTAATGTTCATATATCACTAATTTATATAAGGTTTTGCAAATTTTCTTCCCTTTTTACAACCGCAAGACAAAAAAATCAATCATAAATAACATCACATGAAACCACATCCAGGTCAGAATCACAATGTAGCGACCCTATTGACTCTGACAATAAATAAATAACTAGTTATTTAACCAAGAATGGCATAAAGCAGACATACCAGTTCTTTCACGGCAATAAATTGTTCTTCCGTCAAATGACCTTTCCAACCCTGACAACACAAAGAGTATGTATGTAAGCTCCCAAACCCAATCACGAGAACTAATTTTAATACAACTGTCCACAATATTGCATACCGAGTGAATATGTTCCCTTATACATTCAACAAAGCCGCTACCACCAATCCCCTCGGCATCAATTTCTATTAAAGCTGCAAACATTATATGTGGCAAAGCCAAAACGAATTAGCATTCTTTCCTCTATAAAAAATGAAGGAATAACTTACTGCATAAATACTATTGTGAGCGGCGTACCAAGTATTGTTCCATATTCAAACGATGAAAGGGGATCATCAGTGGCTCCCAGTTTCAGAAGACGTAGCCATAGACCCTGTTTCACCACACCATTGATTAATAAGTTGGAAATGCTAAACAAGATCAACATTAAGTTTAGATGTTTAATATATATTTAGGGGACCGTTTCTAGAACATATAACAAGATGCCAGATTAGCACTTCTTAGTCAGAATGACACCAGAAAAGAGCATATACATATATGTAGAAGCTAAACTATACTAGTCGTTTGCTTACAATCAACCAATGGTGCAAATGTAGAAAAGAAAATGAGAACCCAAAACAATTTATGTACAGGCACCACGTAATTTAGAACTAAGGCCATTACAGTTGTCAGTGATATTTCATGCATTGTATTCTAGAGATAGAATGTTATAGAAGTTTCAATGAAGGTGAAACAAAAGATGGCACTCCTTAAATTCAAGAACTTGATTTCCTTAGGCTCGATATGAACAGAAAGAGACACAAAAGCAAAGTGTGATGCCCATGTGGTAAAAGCTTACACATTCATCCATATACATGCATGGATGTGCATGCATCATAGATACACATGCGTGCATTCATATTCATTCCCATAGACATACAATGTGACAAGCAGATGTGAAGAGCAAGAGAGGTTCTGTATGAACAGACCCTTTCCTCACCTGAAGCTTAACTTTTATATCCAAGACCATGCGCTCCCGTTCAGCCTGTATTTTAAAGATGTTTAGATTGAATCAAACACTATAGAATTACCAGGAATAGAGGTGGTGAAATGAGCGGTACAGACGGGTTAGACAACTTGTTCGGATCAAAGTAGGTATTAATTTACACGGGCCTGGTTGGTTTGGGTTGGGTTGCCAGGAACTCTGTCCAGTTTTTTGCTAGAAAATGGTGCGTTAAAATGTGATTACAAAAACTATGTAATACAAAATGAATTTAATTTTTTCATGAAGCACTGGGAGGTTGTATACATATGAACGACTTTCGACCGTTTCTTCTCAACTATTTTCTTTATTTAACGTATCTGACCTTTCAGATATAAAACATAACCCAAATCAACCCATTCATAAGTAAACAGGTTGAAATTGCAACTTCTAATAGTGATCAATGTAACTTACAGCTCTCTCTCTCGGACTTAGACTTCCTCCTTTAGTGTCTCCATTGTACATTGAAGGTGAACTGATATAAAGCAAGTAAAAATGTTTAGCAAAATAGATCAGTGAAGAATATTTATCAGTATGTTTCTCACTTAATTACACAATTTTCACCTAGGAGTATGCTTCACAGAGTATTCAAGAGCTCCACTAGCTGCAGATAGTATCTGCTTCCTTTTTTCCTCTTGCTCTTCTGATCTATAGTTGGCAGGAAACCTGTCATAAGTGTGTCTGGAACCAGATCCTGGTCATACAACAAACTCTTATTAGTATAGTTACAAATTAAACTAAGATGCATGACTCTACGTGGTAATAATAAATTGCGATATATATATATAGTACAGTTTAGATGCGGAAACAGGTCGGGTTGGCTGGCTGGTCAAAACGGGCCAAGGTATAAAAGGGTAACTTTTTGGTACAGCTCAAATCAGGTTGGGTTGACAAAATTTTCACACCCACGTTTATGTAATGAGTATAAATGTTAACATAAGGTATCTAATTGCCAGAAAAAAAAGCTAAATATTTTAACACAACGGGTTTTATAGAGTAAAGCATTTTCAATTGTTCACAAAAAATTTGCATTAGTGCAAATGCAATTTAGGAACCTTTTTAAAAAAATATTCACACTAAAGAAAACTTGCTCCAATGTGTACACTATATCTTGGCACAAAATCTATTTTAATTAATTTAATATCCAATGAAATGCAATGAATAAAGAAATAGATAAAACAAGATATATCAATGTTGGGCGCATATTGATGGTATTAGTGAAAGACGTATAAAACATATACTATACAGAATTATTTGTGTTAAAGATAAAAAAAATGAATATTGCTTCATGCAATTTGCTTAATGCTAAATTCAGTACTAACATTGGAGAGCTTTTTAATTACTTCTTGTGCGATTATAGTGCAAAAGGTACATTTAGTACCAACAGTGTGCTTCTCCATTTACCCATTTATTGGAGATGCTCACGGCTGTGCTTTTGACAGCTTACGACATGTTTCCCATTTAGCAAATCTTTTTATATTTAATCCATTTAATCCGTTTGAGATACAAGATAACCAAGATCAACCCATTCATGAATAAATATGTCCAAGATGTCACCTTTAGTAAAAAGGAAGACCTGATAAAACTACACATATGATGGATATAAAAAATATAAAAAGTAGTTGCTAGTTCCACGAATAATTTATCTACTTTTATTGTCAATTGAAGATGGATATAATATGACCAGGCGTGATACTTGTGTATTATTATATTTTGATATATGTTTCAGTTACATAGAAATTTGCACATAGCATGCCATGGCCTACGAAATAATTTTATTTTCCCCAAACCTAATGAATTGAACAGAAACATGAGAAGTACCTGATATTCCGAGACCAGGGTCTGATATAGTTAAAATTTCAGGCTCTGCTGAGGCTGAGGGTAAAATAGAAAGAAGATTTTGACCCCGTCCCATTGCGTCTTGCAACTTATCAAGCAGATTGTTACCATTTTCACTAGAGCCTAAACCTCTTTCTAAGTAATCCAAGAATCCTTGAGACTCTAAAAACTGAGTTACCTGTGCAACAGCAAAAAAAGAATGCAGTTAGAGGGTTGCAAAAGCCGTTTATAGAAACTAGAAATGTCAAAATACACAGATCAGGCGGTCAAAGCGGGTATTTTTGTGCAGATCAAAATAGGTCTGAGTAGAGTTGGCCAAAAAACACTTATTTGTACAGAATTGTTACCTTTTCTGATAAACAGCTGGTGTAATGTATGATTACAAAATCATATCACTTCAATAATAACTATTCTATGAAGAATATGAGTTTAAAGGTTGTATGCATTTGAAATACAATTTGGTGGACTTTGTTCAAGTTCCATCCATTTGACCCTTCCCTTCTGAACTGTGCTTTGTTTTAAATTTACCCGTCCAAAGCGTTAGAAAGAAAATCCCAAAGTCAATCAATAAAGTAAATGGGTCAAAATTGCCACCTTGATAAGCAATATATATACAAATTTAAAGGAACAGCACTTATTTTGACCCAAAACAAATGATCACTCATATAACTAAAGAGCATGTCCAGAAGTGGTAATTGTAGCTTAAAGCATTGTATTCGTGTCCATTACCATATCATCTATAGGTTGTTGAGTTGCCCGGGAGCGCTTCTTCAAAAATGCTTGAGTATTGAACACTTGATTTCCAGTATTTTCCTAGAGATGTTATGATTCTATCAAATGAGTTCCCACATTTATATAGCATATCCACATTGTAAACAATAAGGCTGCAGTTCTTACTATGAAATTGCGGTAGCCTCCCAATATCGAAGCAAAAAACTTAAGAAATATCATCCTGAGATAGAAGGGGAATTTTTTCAAATGATTAGCATCTATTTGGGAATTAAAGATAGTCTGCTTTACCATAACATGACAAAACACCCTTTCAGTCTTAACTCAAAACATAAGTATATAATAAGTTTGATTGGATTCCAAGTACTACCTGAGCTGGACATCATTCTCTGGTGACCAAGCCTTGCTATTGAATCTTGCATATTGCTCATGCGAATCAAGATCAACCTTCATTGAGTCTATCCAAACAACATTTGGATGCAATAATTTCATAATCTCATTACGTAGTGAACTCATTTCTGGCTCTGGTATAGAAGGAATGTCCTCAGACGTGGTGATTAAATTATGTTCAAGATCAACAACCACTACCTACAAAAATACATAGTCAGCAAAAGATTTGATCTACCAAAGGTAGAGAGGCTGCTTTTTTTTTAGAATAAAAGCAAGATTTAACAATGGTTTAATTTAATCGAGTGGGAAATATAAAAACTTACACCATCCATTGACAGACCAGTTGTATCAACACCTGAATGAAGTCCCATCATATATGGTGTAGGAGCATCAATATAGTCAACTCCACTGAAAAATAGCAATGGAATGTAGACATGCTTCAGCACACAAACAAAACAATCATCAGACACCAATCTAAGAAAATATCACATAATTGTTCCGGTATGCAAACATATAAAAATATGATTTTGAGTAGCCGCACAAAACAGTTGGCTCAGACCCAGACATATTTCTAACATTCTAAAAACCCCTACCTGCCACCGGAAGGGATAGATCAAATGGCATATAGCTTCCGAAGCAAGTGTTAGTAAAGAGTACCTGCATAAAACAAAGAAGTCAGTAATTACTACATGCACTCACAACCACAAAGTAACCACCTGTATTGAAAGGTCTCTTCAAACCATGGTGTTTGTAACTGAACATGAAGAGGAACCAGAAGACAGAGGTTCTACACCCATGTCTTTCTTATTGTATTCTATTTTTATTTTTATTTTTTTCCCATACAAAATTGCTGATACGAATTGTTCTTTATTATTGATCATTAGATGTTTGTAACTGAACATAACTTGTAGGTATAGCCTGCTGATGAAATAAAATAATAAAAAGGCTTAAATCGTCAAACTGGCCAAACCAAACAAATTTTGCATGGTTCTGGCAGTTTAGCCGTATCACTGATTCAGCCACAGTTCAGTCTGAAAAAAAGAATGTGAAAGCGAGTTTACTGGCCAGACAAACTGAACCATGCACAATTTTAGAGTGTCAACTCTAGATCAGAAAGCAAAGATTCATAGCTTTGATTAGTCAATATAGCTTCAAGTAAAAAGAATTACTTGTTTGATCGAAGCAAAACCCTCCTCTCTATTAACACGGCTGTAAACAGTTTGATGAAATTGTCAACATCCAGGCACTGAACCAGCGGTTGAAAGGATATCTGATCAAGTAAATAGGCAATATTTAGAAAGCATAAAGGCCAAATAGCCAATGTTTAGAAAGCACATATTAAGTCAGAAAATGTGGATGCACTTACATCAGCGTGAGGAAGCCCATCCTTTGGCGGAAAGTCAACCGAAAGCAAGCTATTCTCAATAGCAAAGAGAACACGTTCTTTTCCAGGAGTAGGCAAAGGTACGTTGGACACAGTATAGGCAATAACGTCCCATAATGGCTTGCTGCAATGGTTTCAGAGCTCAATACATTATAAAAAATAAAAGAATTACATGGACATTTAGCATCTCCTAACAGAATATTAGCTCTTTATGGAAAAACTCAAATACTAAAACTCTACAAAGATAACTATGATGTTTCACTAAATTTACAAGATATAGATATTTAGATAATCAAATGTTGAGATAGTAAAAATATTTAGAGGTGGTAAATTTGACTCATTTAGTCATGAATTGGTAAAACCATTTCGTCAGGGTTGGTTCAAATTGGGCTATGTTATGTCATATTGGGTTAAACGGGTAAAATAAATGAAAAGCTTAGAAAGGAAACGAGCCAAACGGGTCAAAGGTTGCCCAGTGTTTGCTTTAATACACTAAACCTACTAAATCCTTTTTATCAAATACAAATTAAGAGAAAATATAGTTTTTGCAAATCACAGTTTATACGCTAGCGGATTTTTCAAAACTAAAATGTTTGAACCATGCAGTGTTTGGGATCAACATGGCCTTACCCATTACCCAATTGCCTCAACCCGCCCAATTTGCCACCTCTAAAAATAATTTTCAACTGGAAGTCATATTGCCTATGTTCCATCAGTATCTACGAATAATGAATCAGTGCATGCATTTGCAAGAACACATCTAAACACCAGACAGAAACTGATGACAGGTATGAGCATAGAAAGAACAAACTTGATAGTCAAAGCAGTCAACATACTCAGGTTATCAATTTGGTCAACCATAAAAAAGATTTTACCTACTTCCATGTGTTGAAAAGCAAAGAAGATATATTTCCTCTAATACTTCCCTAAGAATGTGAAAACTCGGAGCACGTGAAACCAGACAGATACATTTGTCAGCAAAAGAATTTGCAGGAATGTGATAAGCTTCAACAATATCCTCACAAACAGGGTCACGAAATGCAATGCAACTGACATAAATTTTAGAACCGTCACCCTCTGCACCAAATATTACATCAATACATAATCAAACGTTAGGAAGTGTTTCCTACATGGCTTCAAGCCTTCAACTACGTAACCAAAACTATACTACAAATAAAAAAAATGATGTCATGCATACGCAACCATACAAAGGGAAAGAAGAATGTGTGCCCACCATTCATTTCAGTGAAACAAATACTTTATACATTATTACACTGAATAGATAGATCTACATGTCTAAGAAGTGTATTACATAAAAGACAAAAACATATGAAAGGTAAATGTTGAAAATCTTTACAGCTTAAAAAATTGTGAGCACAAACAAGAAATTCCATTTGATGGATTTCATATCCTGTTTGATTACATCTGATAATGCAATTGAATTCTAGCAGGCTCCATTTAGTTCCCTTCAGCTAAATCATTTGACATTCCATTATGTTATCGATGGAAAGCCCAATTTATTGAAACTATATATAAATGAAGTTTATTATTTATCTGATCTATTTATTATAGCTATAACTATTCAATACATTCTAATTCATATCTACAAGCCAAGCATGAACTCACAAGAAACTAAATTGCAGTTGTATTTAAACCAAGCAGATAGGTTTTTTTAAAACAAAATTATCTGAACCACGGTACCACACACTCACACAGCCTCTAAGGAAAGAAGATAGAATTGTGAGGGACAACACTGCATGCACCTAACTTATGTGACGGACAGGAACGGTAAAGGTACCAAAACTGATCAAAGAATATGGCCAGCTATTGTTCAGCAAATGGAGCTTTTTGTAGATCTATATGGTGGCATAGGAAGAATGAGATGCAAAAAAGTGTAACTTTTTAATTTATGCAGACTTGAAATAAGTTTTAGCTCTCAAAATTCAAATGACTAAGGGATTATCCCATTTTGAAATACCTTTCCAACAACCTCCATGTACCTTTATTTCTTTGTCTGGTCTCTTGTTGTCTAATTACTAAGTAGTAACATAGTTCTGAACCTGGTATTTTTAGCATTTAGTATGACTATCTATCATAGAAAACTACTTGTTTAGTATGGAGAATCCTATCATAGAAAATTACTTGCTTAGTGTGGACAATCCATTCATGTAGCGATGTAGTAATGAATGGAACGTATTTGAATTTCAATCATTTCGTTTGTCATTCTAGTATTGGATTGTATCAACTTCTATTTAATTGTATTAATGATGGTATAAGATTATTAGAGTTTTGTTTCAATGCTTTTTTTCTAAGTGATATCTAAATCTTCCTTAGGCTAAGGCATATGATAACGATAAGCTAGGGCAGATTTTTCCTGCATTAACGATAAGCTAGGGTAGTTTCCATGATTGTGTCTATTGATATATTGCATGTATGGGCAAAACATATATAATAAAGCAAAGAGGCAACAAAAAAAAGGAGTATGTGTAGTGAAAAAATCCAGACTCAGCGCCTTTACATTATAAAATTGACTGCATATCTCCGTCATTCGTTCGTATTTGCATGTACGAACGCTTATTAGTAGACTATACCTAGTAGCATGCTTGCTGTGTTACCTACAGGTTATATTTCAATAACCGCCAATAACTTAATTTACCTATATCCACAACAATATGCCATTGTTTATTAGAATTTTGAATAGCTTGCGTATTTCACGTGTTGCCATTTTTATGCTTGTATTCCTTTAACTGGATTGCTTTGATCCATATCCTTGCAAAAAAGAGGACTCCTAGACATTACCACGCATAGATAGACCTCCTGTTTCCTAGTAAAAGTAACTTGTTGGTTCATACTACCATAACAAAAACCTCGGGTAAGATTAGATTCCCACCTATGAACGTATCATCAAGTAACTTTATCACGCCAGCAAAAGTACTTCTTAGTACGCTATTCTACAAATCAAAGGCTAAGCTAGATATATAATCATAAAAGGATCATAGTGCATCTTCTAAACGAGTAGTAATGACAATGCATAAAAATATGCGTTGAATAGTAGCAAGTGCCGTACCTGTTAATACAATAGGATAACTACGTGGGAAAGATAACGGATTACTGGAATCAACTCCAGATGTGTAAAATTCAATACCAGCGGGTAAAACACACTGCAATTACAAACCAAACTTGCTTCAATAATCGATAAGTGAATTTCATAAACTAAACACGATATAGTTATAAGATGACGTAAATGAATGAACTTACAGTGGGGAGCTGGGGAGGTGGAGGAGGATAGAGGGTGTGAGTAGGAGGCGGGTATTGATCGAGAAGTGAAGCTAAATAGAAAACACCGGTTCCGTGAAACCCTTTTTCACCGTCAAGTGTACGAATCTCGGGTCCAATCCCACATACCACGAAATACTCAAACAATTGACTCATATCTCCCTGATAACAATGTTGAGTTAGTTAGTCTTCCAATTACTAGAAAAAAACTGCATTTACAACTTGTATCTTTGTAATTTGATCTTATAAACATAATCTACAATTCTTTCTGCCGCTTATTTTTGGGCTTTTCAGCTTATTTTGTTAACATTTTTATAAATCATGATATTACTAAGCTAAGGATAATGAGCTATGGAAAATAAACTAAAGTAAGGGGATGTTTGTTTAATGAGGTTACTATGATTTATATAAGGCGCGCAAAAATGTATCTAACTTGACACTTAATCCTACAAAATAATGAATTGGAATAATGAAAAGAAGAATAATCACCGGTTTGAGAATAGTGATACGACACTTAGTTGATAAACATTGCTGATTTTCAGGTTGAGTGAAGAATGGTTGCTGAAAATGGATCTGATGATGTGATGAATGAATATTTTAGTGGGTTTTTTTGATGAATCATCAATCACAACCCAGTTTGACAATCTTTTTTTTCTTTTCTCTTAGGGGTGTTTGTTTTGGCTTTTGAGTTTATTTTAATTTTGCCTTTATAAGGCTTAATTATTTTGAGACTAGGTTTATAATGATAAACTCATGATATATTTTAAAATAAATCAAAAAATTGAGACTTAATAAAATATAAACAGAAATAAAAAAAGAGATAAATCTTTGCTACTTATAAAGAGTATATGTCTTTTTTGAAATATTAAATTTTAAAAACTTAAATGAATGTAGTTTACTTCTAAGTACCTCTCAATACACTTTAAGCTTTATCAATTCTAAACTTGATAACTTTTATATGTGCATATATGTGTATGTTATCATTAAGATATGTACTTTTGGAAGTAAGTACACGTGTGAAATGATGCACTTATAATTATGGGTGGCCAACATAATTATAAAGGCATCACACACGTAGACTTGTGACCATGAGTGCATTGATCGGTGTTTGCTTATTAGGTGGTAGTGTAAGATGTTGTATTATGTGTGGTTAGGATATGGATAGTTGCGTAGTTAGTAAGTTTCCCTTCTATCTATCGCTTGCGAATACATCGGATACCTGTTATTGCTACTATTATGATTGTTAGGTTTGTTTGTTTGCTCAATATTTAGTTCGGATTCCTAACTCTAAGTTAGCATCCCTTGCTCGTACCATGTTAGTACGGATGTCCTATCTTTCCTATTCGGCGTCTTGATGTATATTGGTTGTTCGGATCTGTTCCTTTGGATATAGGTGCGTTTCACTGGTTCTTTCATTGCATTGATTACTCGTATAAGTATCAAAGTTTTCTTTTAAGAACTTCCTAATAGATTAGTGCGGATCATTACTCCGTTCTTTATATATCCTTTGGTTTTCGTAACATGTTGCGGCATGTTAGTACCGACGCTTTTCTATGGTTTTTCTTTTGATCATGAGTACGGAGGAGTCTTCACGTTCTTCTTTTGGTTCGTAATGTCTTTGTATGAATTTCTCTTGTGCGTGTTCGCTTCACTGTTATTTTGTTTATATGGTTCCTTATACTTTCTTTCGATTTCAAACAATATAATTGTGTTAGAGTCTTTATGGTATTTTACAATCTCTTTTGGTATTATGATGTCCTTTGTTTGAGTAACATATATTATATTGATGCCGAATTATAAAAACCATTTTGTAGTATATCTTGATGGTGTTTGGAGAAAACTATTTTTGAAATGATTTTATGAATATGTTATGACATCGCTTTTATGTGAATGTCTCTTTATTTTAATAAAAACTATGTTTATAATGATTTTTATAAAACGATGTGATACAGATTGACTGTCAATACCATGTTTAAAATGATCTTTGTGAATAAAATATGTTTAAAATGGTCTATACAAATAAGATGCGAAACTTTTTTTTGTGGTTAATAAATTTTATTTATATTATGAAAAGTAGGTTTAAAATGATTCATAGTGGTAAGATGTGATACACCGTTAGATAACTATTTCTAAATTTTTATGACAACCATGATTAAAATGAATTTTATAAAGATTATATTTAAGATGATTTTTTTAATATTTAAAATGATTTTTATATTTAAAACGACTTTCTTTATTATTTAAAGTGATTTTTATAAAAACATTATTTAGTTGGTTCTTTCGAGTAAAGTCGGTTATTGGTATAAGAATCCTATCTTTTCATTTATTAATCTTGATACGCATTGTTATTCGTTATGTGTTCCTTTTGTCGTGGTACGCTTGTTGATTCTTTCGTTTGCGTTTTTTATCGGTACATATATTCTATCCTTTCTTTTAAAGGATTCTCATGACAATTGATCCACATCTCTTTTCATCTGTGAAATCCCTTATATATTTCGTAGCCTTTGATTCAATGTTCAGTTGCTACCGTATTATTTTATTCTGGATCTGATTTTAGTTTCATCTCCACTGAATTCGTGCCCTATTTAAATGTGAAACCTAGTATTTTAAAACCTGATTATGTGTTAGAAGTGGCTAATGGTAAGAAGATATAAATTGATAGGATTATTCGTGGGTGTAAACTAGAACTAGGAGATTCCATGTTCACTATAGACTTGATACCTTTTCGTCATGGAAGTTTTGATGTTATTGTGGTTATGGATTGGTTGTCTAGACATAAGGCTGAGATATTTTTCATGAGAAGGTGGTTAGGATACCATTGGAAAATGATAAGGTACTCTTAGAGCGAACCAAAGAGAGTTCAAAATTGATGAAGGGTACAAAAATTGGACGAACCAAAGTTAGGCAACATATTAATTGTACAAGATTTCTCCAAGGTGTTTCCGAAGGACTTATCAGGATTTCCACATCAACGAAAAGTGGGATTCCGCATAGACTTAGTTCCTAGAGCGACGCCTGTTGCTAAATCTCTATATCGACTAGCGCCATCAGAAATGCAGGAGTTATCTGAACAGCTTCAAGAATTGCAGGACAAGGGATTTATTCGACCTAGTCACTCTCCGTGGGGAGCGCCGGTGTTGTTCGTAAATAAGAAGGACGGATCATTTCGTATGTGCATAGACTACCGAGAGTTGAACAAGCTGACTGTTAAGAACCGATATCCACTTCCCAGGATAGACGACTTGTTCGACCAATTGCAAGGCTCGCGTTATTTCTCTAAGATATATCTTCGATCTGGTTATCATCAGTTGAGAGTGCATGAAGAAGGTATTCCGAAGACTACCTTTAGGACGCAGTAGGGACATTTTGAGTTTACGGTTATGCCTTTTAGGTTAACCAATGCACCAGCGGTTTTCATGGACTTGATGAACCGGGTGTGTAAGCCGTATTTAGACAAGTTTGTCATTATTGATGATATCTTGATCTACTCAAAGTCTAAGGAGGAACATGAGGTTCATTTGAAGTTAGTGTTGGAACTGTTGAAGAAAGAGAAGTTGTTTGCCAAGTTTTCCAAGTGTGAATTCTGGCTACAAGAAGTTCATTTTCTCGGACACTTGGTTAACAGTGATGGAATTCATGTGGACCCTAGTAAGATAGAAGCAGTAAAGAATTGGAAGGTACCTAAGACACCATCCGAGATACGGTTATTCTTGGGATTGGCAGGTTACTACTGACGTTTCATCGCAAATTTTTCTAAGGTTGCTAAATCCCTTACTTCAATAACTCAGAAGAATCAGAAGTATAAGTGGGGCAAGGAATAAGAGGAAGCTTTTCAGACATTGAAGGACAATTTGTGTAATGCACCAATATTGTCATTGCCGGAAGGATCCAAAGACTTTGTAGTTTACTGTGACGCGTCGAATCAAGGATTTGGTTATGTGTTGATGCAAAGAAGCAAGGTAATTGCATATGCATCGTGGCAACTGAAGATTCATGAGAAGAACTATACTACACATGATTTGGAGTTGGGAGCAGTGGTTTTTGCTCTTCAGATTTGGAGGCATTACTTATATGGGACAAAAAGTATTATCTACACAGATCAAAAGAGTCTACAACATATTTTTGACCAGAAGGATTTGAATATGCGCCAACGAAGATGGATTTAGTTGTTTAGTGACTACGACTGTGAGATTCGTTACCATCCGGGAAAGGCGAATGTAGTGGTTGATGCGTTGAGTAGGAAGGAAAGAGTGAAACTGAGACGAGTAAGAGCAATGTCCATGACTATTCGGTCAAGCGTTACGGACAAGATATTGGCTGCTCAAGGTGAGGCGTCCAAGGTAGAGAACGCGACAGCAGAAATGCTGTGTGGCCTGGACCAACAAATGGAAAAGAAGGAAGATGGTAGTTTATATTTTATTGACCGAGGATGGGATTCCATTGATAGGTGATGTTAGGACAATAATTATGGACGAAACTCATGCATCAAGGTACTTGGTACATCCGGGAGCGGACAAGACGTATTATGACCTTGGAGATATGCATTGGTGGCCATGTATGAAGAAGGATATAGCTACCTATGTTAGCGATTGTCTGACTTGTTCAAAGGTAAAGGCTGAAACATCAAAGACCTTCGGGTTTGTTTCAACAGCATGAGATACCTAAGTGGAAATGGGATAGAAACACCATGGATTTTATCACTAAGTTGATGAGGTCAAGTAGTGGGCATGATACAATTTGGGTAATAGTCGATAGACTGACTAAGTCAACCCATTTTCTAGCTGTACGAGAAGATTACAAGATGAGAAGTTGGCAAGGATTTATATTGATGAGATAGTAGCATGGCATGGAGTTCCGGTGTTGATCATCTCAGATTGTGATGGAAGATTTACTTCGCGGTTTTGGCAGACGTTGCAGAAAGCGTTAGGTACACGACTAGATATGAGTACGGCTTATCATCCTCAAACGGATGGACAAAGTGAGCGTACCATTCAGACTTTGGAAGATATGTTAAGAGCTTGTGTGATTGATTTTGGTGGCAGTTGGGATACTCATCTACCTTTAGCTAATTTTTGCTATAATAATAGTTATCATTCGAGTATTCGATGTGCTCTATTTGAGGCATTATATGGAAGGAGATGTAGGTCGCCTGTTTTTTTGGGTTGAAATTGGAGAAAGTTGGTTGATTGGACCAGAGTTGGTACAAGAGACAACTGATAAGGGTGGTATTGATTAAGGAAAGGCTTAAAGCGGCTAGAGATCAGGATTGGTTTGTAGCTTATCGTTTAAGATTGCCCTAGGAGTTGAGTAGTGTACAGGATACATTCCATGTGTCAAACCTTAAGAAGTGTCTGGCGGGTGCAAATCTGCAGGTGCCTTTAGAGGAAATTAAGGTAGACAAAACCCTTCGTTTTGTTGAGCAACATGTAGAGATTATGGATAGGGAAGTTAAGAAGTTGAAACGTAGTATGATCCCAATCGTTAAGGTTCGTTAGAATTCTAAGCGTAGACCTGAGTTTACTTGGGAACGATAGGATTTTATGAAAGCTAAGTATCCGAATTTGGTTGTTGATCGTGTTGATGAAAGTACTAGTTAAATTTCGGGATGAAATTTCCCTAAGGAGGGGATACTATGGCAATCGTGATTTAGCGAGGTTAGTTTAACTAGTAGAGTTAACTTGCCCAACTTTATGTGTTTTGATTTATGTGTGTAAGTCGTTTTGGTGTTATAGGTTATATGGTATATGTGTTATTATATGAGTTTGAGATAGTATAAATGAATGATTTAGTCATTTCATTTCGTATGTAATGGTGATTCGGAAGTATAGTGATTTTTATTATTTTATCGTCGGTTAAATTAAAGAAGTATGTATCGTTAAATTCCGAGTTGAGGTTAAGTAGTGAATTGAGATTTATAATTTATTTATGAATTTAATAAATAAAAATAATTTGAGAAAAATAATATTAAGTAGTAAAAGTGTTTTTATTTTAAAGTGTGTATTTATTTAAAGGTAAAGTAAATAAGGTGTATAAATAGTTTTGTATTTTAAAAAAATATATAAAAATATATATAGGAGGGAGGATCACGAAATTTTATAAAAGATATATATATATATATATATATATAGGGGTGTTTGGATTGGCTAGGATAAAAGAAAAAGGAAGGGAGAAGATCGAGTTCAATTATGAAACAAATCTTTTTGTTATTATCCAAAAACTAGTATAAATACACCCATAACCTTAAACCCTAAAACACTTTTGTTCTCTTCTTCCCTTGTGTGTGTCGATCAGCTCAAAGAAGACAAGGAAGAACATCAAAAAAAAATCAAGAATTTCTAGGGTGTAGAATCGTGTGTTTCGTGATTAAAGGTTTTAAGGTATGATCTTTTAAATTAATTTTCTTTAATTCAATATATTGTAACTTTTAAATTGATGAAATTAGGGTTTCATAAAAATAAAGAAAACATGTTGTTAAGATCATCTAGAATCGTTTAGGGTATAATTATTAGCGTATGGATGTGTTTGGTTAGGGTTAAGTGTTGTTAAAATCGAAATTAAAACTGGGCAGATTTTTAGGTCAATTTGTAAGTGTCATAACTTGGTCATACGGAAAGCTTTTAATGATTTTCTTGAGCATAAAACTAACTATAGAGAGTCTACTTTTCAACAAAATTGGTTTCATGAATTTTTAGTAAGTGGAGTTCAGTCAAATTAATTTTACAAGATTTGTTGTCGAATCTGAGTTTTCAGGTCAGATTTTGTATTGTGTTTGTGAGATCAAGAACCATATCAAAACGTCTTTTTAATTGATGGGGTTGCCATTGTAGTAAGTTCATGATGTGTAGGATTTTACATAATTTTTCTAGATTTTTATAAAAGGTCTAAGTAGGTCTGGTCAAGCCATACTTTTGGGAGGTTGAATCAGATCCATTTTTGGACACTTTGTGTTGTTGGACTTTTAGAAAATAGTAAAGCTTACTAAATAATTATAGGAAAAATAGGATAATGTTATAATATGTTGAACTTATATAATATGAAGTATAGGAATTTATTAAGGTCATTTAGTATTTATAAAAATTCGTTAAGTAACTATTAAAATCAGCCAAAAACGGGAAAGCTTGAATGGAAGGATAGAAGGTGTTTAGAGTATAGTTAAGACATGGGTGGTTTGGTGTAATGTTTATAAGCATAGTATAAACATTAGAAGTCCATCAATGATAAGTTTACATGAGCTAGGGCTGTAAAGCCTTGATCATGAATAACCGTTAGTCGTGTTGTGTAGATTTTTGGCTTGGAATTTGCTTGCGAGTACGTGAAGCTTGAGGTGAGTATTCATGGCCCCTTTTTAACTGTTTTTCTTAGGGTGAAAATGATACTAAAATTGGTTTTGAATTGTTTTAATAGTTGTGATAAATGTTTTTAGATGTTTTTGGACATTACTTAGTATTATTGCTTATGTGTTGCGGATTTGGATCGGAGGGGTACGCCTACCCAATGTATGATGAGTTTATGGATCGGAGGGGTACGCCTACCCATATGATGTGTATAAGTTGTTGATTCATTTAGGTGAGCTTGGTTTGATGCCAGTGCTAATCTAAGCCTAAATGTGTATTTGATTATGTGGTATTAATTACTTGCATAGGTGTATAGTACTATAGTATGTCCTAATGTTTTGAAATCGCAACGAGAGTAAGTGATTTGTTTTAAACCTATGAATCTCACCTACATTGTGTTGACGTTTTTAAGTATCATTTTCAGGTGAGCATAGCGAAGTTAAGGATGGTAAGATGCGTAGCTAGTGAGACCTTAGGATTTGCATCATGGATTCTTCTTTTCTGGAGTCTTCATTTCGTATTTTTGTACTTTGGATATTTTGAATAATCGAGATGTTATGTTTGGATTTATTTTCCTATGTCTATGTATTGTGTGTGCGATTAACCTCAATACAAGACCCCTCTTGTGTTAGGTGTCGTCATAACACTTTGGTTTTAATTTAATGCATTCTATACATTCTCTATTGTTGACATCAATATGTTGTGATGATGCCTATCTTGTTATGCCTGGCGACTCCGCCTTGGCGGGGTGTGATATTCCTGAGGTGTTTCTTGATGATTTACCGGGACTCCCATCACCTCGGCAAGTGGAATTCAGAATTGAACTCGTGTCTGGAGATGTACCTGTTGCGCGTGCACCGTATCGTTTAGCACCATTTGAGATGAAGGAGTTTTCACAACAACTGCAGGAATTATTGGAGAATGGATTTATTCGCTCAAGCTCATCGCCATGGGGAGCTCCGGTGTTATTTGTAAAGAAGAAGGACGGATCTTTCCATATGTGTATTGACTACCGCGAGTTGAACAAGTTGGCAGTCAAGAATCGTTATCCTCTCCCGAGAATCGATGATTTATTCGACCAACTCCAAGGCTCAAGTGTATACTCAAAGATTGATCTGCGATCAGGTTATCATCAACTCCGTATCAGGGAGGAGGACATTCCCATCACTGCATTTTGAAATCGATACAATTACTATGAGTTCCAAGTAATGTCGTTCGGTTTGACCAACACGCCGACAATGTTTATGGACTTAATGAATCGAGTATGCAAGCCGTATCTCGATAAGTTCGTAATTGTGTTTATCGCTGATATCCTGATTTACTCTAAGAACAAAGAAGAACATGGAGAACATTTGAAGACCATCCTGAAGCTACTGAAGAAGGAGCAATTGTACGCAAAATTCTTAAAGTGTGACTTATGGCTTGAATCTGTATAATTTCTCGGTCACGTAATCAATAGTGAAGGTGTTCACATTGATCCTGCAAAAATTGAGGCTATTAGAAATTGGGTTGCACCGACGACACCAAGTGAAGTGAGACCATTCTTAGGGTTGGCTGGCTATTATCGAAGGTTCATTGAGGGATTTTCTTTGATTTCCAAACCTCTCACCAAGCTAACTCAGAAAAACAAGAAGTATGCATGGGGTAAGGAAGAAGATGAAGCATTACAATTGTTGAAACAGAAATTGTGTTGTGCACCTATTTTAGCATTGCCCGAGGGAACATAAGATTTTGTTGTATATTGTGATGCATCGCTCAAAGGCTTTGGAGCAGTGTTGATGCAACGGGAGAAGGTTATAGCGTATGCCTCCCAGCAATTGAAGACCCATGAAGAGAATTATACAACTAACAATTTAGAGTTGGGTGCTGTGGTTTTTGCACTAAGACTCTAGAGGCACTACTTGTATGGTATGAAGTATACTGCGTATAGGGACCATAAGAGTCTCTAGTATATCCTAGATCAGAAGGAGTTCAATATAAGACAACGCCGGTGGATTAAACTCTTAAGTGATTATGACTGCTAGATCCGTTATCATCCCGACAAGGCTAATTAGTGGCTGACGCCTTGAGCCGGAAGGAAAGAATTAAACCGTTGCGTGTTCGATCATTAGTTATGACGGTTCACACCAACCTGCCTGAGCAGATTCGCAACGCTCAAGCGAAAGCAATGAAGAAAAATAATGTGAAGACCGCAAATATGAGGAGATTGATCAAGCAGATATTTGAGGTTCGTTCTGACGGAATTAAATGCTTTGAGAAGCGTGTTTGGTTACCACGATTTGGTGGATTGAGGGATTTAATTATGCACGAGTCGCCTAAATCCAAGTATTCTATTCACTCGGGGTCCGACAAAATGTATCAAGACTTGAAGCAGTTGTATTGGTGGCCGAACATGAAGGCTGAGATCACCACTCATGTCAGCAAGTGCGTGACATGTACTAAAGTGAAGGCTGAACATCAGAGGCCGTCTGGGTTACTTCAACAACTGGAAATTCCTGTTTAGAAATGGGAGAAAATCACTATAGATTTCATCACTGGACTCCCAAAGACTCCAAGTGGGTATGACTCGATCTGGGTAATTGTTGATCGATTGACCAAGTTGGCAACTTTCTACCAGTAAAGACGACAGACAGTATGAAGAAGCTCACCCGGTTGTACATGAAGGAAATTGTCTATCGGCATGGAGTGCCGATATCAATCATATCGGACAAGGATAACAAGTTTACATCAAGGTTTTGGTGACACTTCAAAAATCATTGGGAACACAACTTGACATGAGCATCGCGTACCGCCGACAGGACGGTGATGGTCAAAGTAAAAGAACGATTACAGACCTGGGAAGACCTGTTGTGGCTTGTGTGATTGATTTTGGAGGTTAGTTGGTATGGACATTTGCAGTTGGTGCGAATCTCATATAACATTAGTTATCACTAATGGCGGCAGCATCATGGCCGGACGTTGATGCACTTCATAGTTGAAATTGTAGGTCACCTTTTTGTGTGGAGTGAGGTTGGAGACAGCCAATCTCATAGGTCCAGAAATGATACGAGTTGACGCTGGCCATAGTCGTTTAGAAGAAGCTACTCGGACGTGAGGCGTTATGACCCATTAGAGTTCGAGTGGGTGACAAGGTTATCTATTAAGGTATCACCTTATGAAAGGTGGTGATTCGTTTTTGAAAAACAAGTGGGAAGTTAAGTCCACGTTATACTGGGCCATTCAATCCTGGAAAGGGGGGGGTCCCAGTAGCATTATAGTTTGAGGCAGCCAGAGACTTCAAGGAATCCACAACACCTTTCATGTCTCGAATCTGAAGAAGTGTTTGTCGGATGAGAGTCTTATCATCCCGCTTGATGAGATTCAACTGGATGACAAGCTGCATTTTATCAAAGAACCGGTGGAGATCATAGACCACGAGGTAAAGCAGCTTAAGCAGAGTCGCATTCCTATTATTAAAGTTCGTTGGAATTCTCGACGAGGACCGGAGTTCACATGGGAACGCGAAGATCACTTCAAGAGCAAGTATCCTCATCTCTTCCCGAGCAAGCCAAAGGTAGATAAGGCGAATTGAGCACCGGGACGACGCTCTCTTAAGGAATGGATGCTGTGACATTTCGTAAATTCGAGGTCAATATTTAAACTCGTACTTCGTTTTTATTTTTACTTTTGAGTAAAAAAATTCATTTTATTATTTACTTGATTAGTAATTCTTCATTTTAATCTAAACTTGAGCCGTGTTTAGAAATTATATCCTTCTTGAGCCCTACGTAATTTAAATTTTTCAGAAAAGTATCCCGAATGATGTAGAACTATTTTTATCTTGTTCGTTTTCACTTCGTGGTTCTGCCTTAATTCTTAGAATATTTTTCGCTAGTACCTGTTAGCCTTAAAACTACCCACCTATCTTAAAATTTATACTCTAAATATTACAAATACAACTAACAAGAATAGTTAGTGGATTAAACTACCTTATTCATGAGGTGGCTTGATCTTAACATAACATGGTACACTTGTCCCATGTTTGTGCATCCCTTGCATGACCTCACATAACAAAACCAATGTACCCACTACTTCACTTCTCATAACTAACATCAAAAACTCCACCCTTGTTCCTCCCTCTTCCTTTTGCCGTCCAAATAACCACCACCATCACCACTATATTATAAAATTTCCTAGCTAAAATTCTTACTCTAGTTTAAGCACCATTATTGATACTATCCTCCTAATATTTAAACACCATCAAAATCATATTTTCTTGAACTTAAGGGCTGATTTAAAGTGTTATTGTGAAGGTTTAGTATATCAAGAAATGGAGTTATTGTAGTTGAAGATTGGTGGTTTATGTGTAGATTTTAGTTGTTGGTTTTGTTGATAGTTTGGGTTGATTTTGTTGAAAGTGTTGCAAGATTATTATAGGGTTATAAAGAGTTGTTGTCTTGGGTAAAATGGTGTCTAAGGGCTGAGATTATTGGTTTGGGTTGGGTTTTATTGGTGTATTGTTGATTCAAAATAAGGAGAAATAAGGAAGTGGTAGTGTTGAGTTTTTACTGGTTTCTCTTCTTGTTGTAAGTATTAAAACTTTGATTCTTGTTTTCATGTAAAGTTTATAGCCATGCATTTTTGGCTTTGATTCTGGAAATTATAGTGTTTTGATGTTATTGAGACGTATGACAAACAAGTATGGCATTGTGTGGACTTTTATGAGGTCAAACTTGTTATACTAGGTTTTGGTAAGGTGGATTTAGGGACTGAATTAGGTCAGTAATTGATGGACATAATACAAAATATTTTTTGTCATGGGATGCCTGGGAGATTAGATAGGCATGTTGGTATATGTTTAAGGTATATGTGGTGAATTGGATGGAGTTGTATCTCCTCCGGATGAGTGAGATATGACCGAATTACTAAAAATAGGCAAATCTGGACCATTGTTAGGAAAATGAGTAGAACTCCATATTTTTACATTAACATATTGGATTAAAAAGTTGATCTCTGTAAAGAACACATAGACCTAACACCTCCATTTATCCTCACCTTAATAGCTATCATAGATTATGATTTATGTCCGTTTTTGTAAAGGGTTAAAAATCTAGAAATATTTTGTTTTGGATGACCAGGGGTAAATTAGTCTTTTCACAGGGTTTTAAAACTTTTTAAAACACGAGGACTGAAATTTTAGAAAATAGACTCAAAATACTTTCATTAGGTGAAATCTTTGTATTTTTATCACTTACGGATTAGGAGCTAGAGGTTCGGGAAGTTGGTCTGATTTCAGAATTTGGAAATTTGTGTATTGACTTGAAATTAAAAACGTATATGTGAACTTTGATAAAATAGGAGTTAAGGGGTAAAACTAAATACATGTCTTAATACATATAAGTTCAGGTTAGACATTGAGTTTGAGTAAAATTACTTGAAAATCCTAATGCAACGCCATACTTATTTTTAGACACACACTTCATGAACACTTATATTATTTTCTTTACGTATTGGTTTATACTTTATTATTCTAAGTCGCACCATATTTTTTAGGTGGTACTTAGAGGTTTCGCTCACCCATCGATCCACTTGATTTCTTATCCCATCTTGCTTTTGGTGAGTTCATAGCCCCCTTTTTACTACCAAATTGTTTGCAAACTCTACGGGGTAAAAT
>BQNB010007094.1:40983-94828 GCA_026074375.1 Tanacetum coccineum
ATATAGTCAAACTGTATTTATACAAGTTGGCTATCACCCTTAGCAGGCTGTAAAGATCTGTTCAGTTTGGGACTCACATTTCGCTTATCTTGATTTCCGACACTAAGCTAGATGTCGAGTTCTAATCTTAGCTAGAACCAATCTAACACAACTTCACAACTTCACTACACAACTTGACTTTACGACTTGATCATGACTACACAACTTCTTCACACCTTAGTTTTCTTCACACCACTACTTCACCAAGCCACTACTATAATCACACCTAACCAACACTACTAGGAAAGATCACCAAGATCTAACAACTATACAACTTTACAAGATTTACAAGTTATGATATGGATGCAATAAGATTGCAACAACACTCAAAGGTGTAATACTTCTTCACTTGATGGTAAGAAGTATTCTTCTTTTGCACTTGAGGATTTGAGCTTGGATCACTTGGAAATAAAGCTTTATGATTAAATGATCAAAGGATTTTAATGAGATGTGTGGGCTGTTTTAGAACAGAAAGAATGAGTGCAAAAGGTGAGAAAATAGTGAGGAATAGTCTAGTATTTATAGGACAAACTGGAGGAGCGTCGGTCTATGGGCGGTCCCTTTAAATAGGTGGGCAGTCCCCTTAAAATTAAGGGTGCCGCCCGTGTATTTAAGGGGGCCGCCCTAGACTAGGGGCTCCCTAGTTTGTCTTTTGTGTAGAGGGAATTTTCTGGAACTTTTCTAGCTGTTTTAGGTCTGAAAATTTGAATTTTAAAATGTTTATTTTGAATAAAACATTTCTTTTAATTGTTGAAAATGTTTTGTAATGTTTATAAAAATGTTTACAACATTTTATAAAAGTGTGAGGTTTGAATAAAAATTTCCTTTGATCATAAAATGCATTAAGCATTTATTTATTCATACCTTTAAGTGATATAATTTTCGAAATGAAAATTTACTACTAATTACTTGTTTACGTTTAATTTTACATTGAACGTTTTTATATTATGTGATTATCAAAACGTAAAGATGTGAAAAATATTAATAATTTTTTAGGCATTATTTCTATCAACACATATGACCCCATCAAACGCATTATAGCCTCATTACACATAACTACATAATCATATAAGCACATATTCGCCTATTCGTCATTCTTAAAATGACTCTATATTCTGATCTAGCTTTACTTATGCACTTTATCACCCTTAGCAACAATCATGCTTGCTTTCTATAAGTCTTAGCAAAATAATCGTGCTTACTTATTAGGAAGCCTCAGCAATGGCTATGCTCATCACACGGGTTCATACCCAACCGATCAATTGCTCATTATACCGGGCTTGCCTGATGGCCAAGCTTCTTGGAAATGATCTTGACTTAATCACGGCTAGGTCTTAGCCAACCATAGTCATGCTTGTGGGTTAACAATCCACAATCGACAATGGACTATCAGGCTTGCATACCTCTCAAACCAACCTTATACATTCGGGTAAGTGTACTCACCCACTCACGTCCTAAGCCGTATCACGGCCACACAAAAGCGACATAAGCGCTTACTACCATTTAAAAGCGCATAGCACATAAGACACATTTTTTTCCACATAATTCGGCGGCGATAATCCCGCTAGAAAACACATATTGTTAAAAGACAATTCAAAGACAATTGAGCATCATGGGCTCGTTGCTCGTTTGACAAAGATCGCAATTTCAACTCCAACGTTTTCGCACCGCGACTAGTATAGTCGACTCGGTCCTAATGCATCGCATCGAATCCTAGATGACTCAACTAATCAAGTCGAGATAATTACGCACACCCCTAATTCAATACCGTTTGAATTAAGGCGTTAGCTACTTTGATCGTTCCTCTAGGATGAAAACGGATGTCGCCATTCGGCTAGAGTCTCCAATCTTTTCGCTCTCATATACGCACACTAAATCATCATGTCAAGGAGTAAGGACCACTATACCTAACCTTAAGTCAGGAGTCGCTTAGTGCCTTATTCTAATCCTTGACGATTTCAGGTATATTTACAACTATACTACCACTACTCTCCATATCGGGAAAAGAAGTATTTTTCACGGCCATCAATTGATACACCATTGGCAACACGCATCTAATGTAGGAGAAGTCTTCTTCATTTCTCATTTTCAACCTCGAGACTAACCATCTTAGCTTCCACTCACCTTGGGAATCATTACATCTTCAAGAAGATCCCTTCTCAGTGTCGGTATCCGGTTTACACCCTTGATAGCTCAATTCTACCATTGCTCACTAGCATAACGACCACACTTGGTCTTGGCACGTCTCCATAAACAACCGTCGATCTACATTACCACGAACTAGACTTCACTCCTTTCTAGACACACTTGTTCCGAACAATACCATAGGTATTTCCCCTTCGGGACGACTCGGTCATAACGACTCGCATGAGACTCTCTCCATGCAGTCAATAGGAGTAGGGTTACTTGCATAAGAATCCGTAGCTTGGGTAAAAATATTTTCTCCTTCCGAAAGCTTGACCCAAACATTTATCCCAATTATTAAGCATTTTAAGGGTGACGATTTACTCGACATAGCGTGGTTCTTCCTAAATTATACATAGTTGACCAAGTTATGCATAATTGAGGACCAAACGACATCATGTCCATCCTCGTAAAAACGTTTCTTTTCCATACGCTACACGCATAAGTTATTTCCTATAAAGAATATTTAAAGAGAAAATTTAATTATTTCAAAAGAAAAAAGAAAAAAATAGCATCATTTCACTCCATTCTTTTATTTTAAAAAAGGAAATTATTCATATATATATCCAAAATATACATAACATATATAAATATATATAATATATATATATAATATAATAAGTAATATATAAGTATATATGATATATATATATATAATATACATTCTTATTATTTAAAAGGAAGTTTATTTATATAGATATTATCATATTTTTTTTTTAAAGAAAATTTATTTGACACCATAGGGTCAGTTTATGAAATTTAAAAACACCTTTTTCCATTGTTTACAAAAACAGTTTATACAACAAAATCAGTACAATTCGCGCAACGACATTTTTCCAACACATATATTCGTTATTGCAATTCCACAGTTTTAAAATTATCAATTCACAAAACATCATTTAATACAGTTCGGTCAACGGTCACAGCAAGTACCAAAAATAATACACACTCATGGATAATGCAAGTAAATATCATACACGTGCGAAAGATCCACCAACCGGAATCATTCCGCACTCGAGGTTAATTCAATCTTGTAACAGGAACACTCAAAACATCAACATCCACAATCACACTGAACTCATAATCAAGGATGATCATAATTCTCATAACCATAATAATAATAAAAACGATGCTGGGGGTAGTACACGTGTCACACCCCGCCAAGGCGAAAACGCGATGCGTAATGTCATATGTATCATCACAACACAATGGTGTCAACAATAGAGAAAACTAAATGCATTAAATAAAATGAAAAGGACACAAAGTATCATGACAATACCAAACACATGAAAAAGGAGTCTTATATTGAGGTAAAAGAGTCACTCCAATACAAAGACATAACAAAATAATCCAAAGCCTAAAACAATTATAGATGCAATTCAAAACAAACACGAAAGGAAAACTAAGAAAATTCCACATGCAAGCCTACGGTCTCACTAGCCAATCTTCCTAACTTCACTTTCCTTACGAGGCTCACCTGAAAATGATGCTTAAAAATGTCAACACAAAGGTTGGTGAGAGTCATAGGTTCACGACACACAATTCAAACTTTCAATCAATTACTGTGATTAATAAAACACAACATGGCAGGACAGTTAGGCTAGCTACTATACAGGCTAACATGCATACGTACAAAACAACCACAATCAGGACAGAATGTGTCCTACGATCCAAGTCACACCAAAATATCACACTAAAATGGGTACCCTCTGATCGGAATCACACAGTAATGGGTAGAAAATTTACCCTCCGATCAAAATCACACAGTAATGGGTAGGAACATTACCCTCCGATCCAAATCACACAGCATGGGTAGGAACGTTACCCTCCGATCCAACAACACATAAACATTTATCACATATCATATAATAGCCACATAAATGTCCATGCATCAATTAAACCACATAATCACAGCAATTAAAACATTTCAAAACCATTTGCATCATTTCCATCCCAATTTAAAAACAATGTAAAAAGAGAGACTATGAAACTCACCTGATGCACCGCTGCTTCACAATATCCTTGAAATCAACTAAACACAAATAAAACCCATGTTACATGCGATTGGGCTAAATGCCCAAGACGATGTAACTATCAATTGATGGACTACTAGGTTTATATTATGATTATAAACTCCTTACCATAACTTACATATACTCTAAATACCTTTAATCATTTATTCTTGTTTTCCAATTTTTTGGCAGAATTTTGTAGTCACTTTATGACCATAAATAAAATACTAAATCACCAAATTGATTTTTTCCCTTTCATTCCCTACCTTCTCAATGGGTTATGAACTACTGTGATTTTTTAGAAAAAATAATATTAAGCCTAACTATTTTATAAAAATTCAACATCACAAAGTACTCAAATTCGGATTAGAACGCACACCAAAAAGTTTGATTTTTCTAAAAATACATAGACAATGAATTAATACTTGTGCTTTAAGATGGAGTTAATAGACGCATAAAAAATGACCTTTGATTTTTGTCAAACCTCAATTCAACTTTTAAGTAAGGGTTTTACTCCCGAAATCAGACCCAAATCTGACCCGAATTTACTGTTTTGACAACTTTTCTTGCAAAAATTATTTGACTAACTTTCCGACCTCAAAACCTTTCGGGGCCAGACGTTTTGGAAACTAGACTCTCTGAACTTCAATTTAGGCACAAGATTCAACCCAAAACTCGTTTTTGTCATTGAGATACCATTCAATCAACATGACCCAAAATTCTGCCAAACCCTAACTTTTAATCTAACGCGTTCTAAACTAAACCGTTTACACCAACATGCTCTAAATCAAATCCCGAACACTCCCATATAGTTTTATATCATTAATTTACAGACAATTTATGAACTCTAATTATTCCATCAATTCAATTGTTACATAATTAATACAATAATTAAAGCATAGATTTGATTACTAGAATAAAGATTTGACATAGTTTTAAATTTGAGAAAGATGATCTAACCTTGACCTTTGAAGCTTCAAAAAAAATAAAAATGATGGCTAGGGTTTAGTTATGGTTCGACTCAGATGAATAAGAAATGAATAATACAAATTTTTTTTGTTTTCATAATCTTACTGATTTGTGTTGGACTTGGATTTGGGCTCCCCCTTTTCTTTCCTTAAACAGATCCAACACAACACCCTTTATAAAAAAAAATTAATATTTATTTTACAAAATTTCGTTCTCCCCCCTTTACCATATATTTTATAATATTTTTTTATTTAATACAAAAATATTTACTAATTACTTACCTTAAACACTTAAATAAATACATACTTTAAAATAAAAACACTTTCACTACTTAATATTATTTTCCCAAATTATTTTTATTAATTACCTCATAAATAAATTATCAAACCTCAACATTCTAATTAAATTTTCAACTCGAAATTAACGATTCACACTTCATTAATTTTACCGACGATAAAATAATGATAATCACTATATTTCCGAAATCATCATCACATACGAAACAAAATGACTATATCATTTATTTCCACCATCATAGACTCATATAATAACTCATATGCCATATAACATATAACACCAAAATGACTTATGCACATAATTCCAAACTCAGAAGACTAGGCAAGTTAACACTAACGGTTAAACTAACCTCGCTTAATCGCGGTTGTCACATCCTCCCCGCCTTAGGGAAATTTCGTCCTGAAATTTAACTAGTACTTCCATCAACACGCTTAGCAAACAATTTTGGATAGTTAGCTTTCATAAAATCCTCACGTTCCAAAGTAAACTCAGGTCCATACTTAGAATTCTAATGACCTTGACGATTGGGATCCTACTTCGTTTCAACTTTTTAACTTCACGATTCAAATTTCTTCAGGTTCCTCAACAAAACAAAGAGTTTTGTCTACCTTAATTTCTTTTAAAGGCACATACAAATTTGCATCCGCTAAATACTTCTTTAAATTTAAAACACATCAAGTACACTACTCAATTATTGAGACAATCTTAATCAATAGGCTATAGGACCGATCCTTTCAATGATCTCAAATGGTCCTACATACCTTGGTGCTAACATGTCTTTCTTTCCAAACGCGTTATACCTTACCAAGACGACACTTCCAGTATCACTTTATCACCAACTTCAAACCCTAACTGTTTACACCTATTGCCTACATAGCTATTTTGGCAATCTCTAGCTGCTTTGAGCCTTTCCTTAATCAATATCACTTTATCAGTTATCTCATGTACCAATTCTATTCCAATCAACCGAATTTCTCTAATTTCAACCCAAAGAATAGGTGACCTACACTTCCTTCCATACAACGCTTCAAATGGAGCACATCGAACACTCGAATGATAAATATCAATTGTATAAAAACTCAGCTACGGGTAGATGAGTATCCTAACTGCCACTAAAATCGATCACGCACGCTCTTAACATATCCTCTAAGGTCTGAATAGTACGCTCACCTTGTCCATTCGTTTGAGGGTGATACGTTATACTCATATCTAGCCGTGTTCCCAATGTCATCTGCAACATTTACCAAAAACCGTGAATTAAATCGTCTATCACAATCCGAGATGATCGACACAGGCACTCTATGCCTTGCTACTATCTCATCAATATAAAGTCTTTCTAATTTCTCCATCTTATAATCTTCACGTATAGCCAAAAAATGGGCTAACTTAGTCAGTCTATCATTACCTATATAGTATCATGCCCATTCTTCATACTAGGTAACTTCGTGATAAAGTCCATGGTGATATTATACTATTTCCACTTGGGTATCTTAGGTTGTTGCAATAAACCCGAAGGCCTTTGATGCTCACCTTTCACTTTCGAACAAGTTAAACATTTGCTAACATACGTAGTGATATCCCTCTACATACCCGGCCACCAATACATATCTCGAAGATCATAGTACATCTTATCCGCTTTCAGATGCACAGAGTACCTAGTCTTATGAGCTTCGTCCATAATTATTGTTCTCACAGCTCCTACTAACGAAACCCATATACGGTCCATAAAGTATAAACTCTCGTCTTCTTTCCTTTCCATCTGTTGATCTAAACCATGTGGCCTTTCTGCAAGTATGTTCTCTTGCTTGGACGCCTCACTCTGGGCTGGCAGTATCATTCCACTTACTCCATACTGAATATTCATAGCCATTGCTCGTACACGTCTAGGTTTTACTCATTCCTTCCTACTTAAGGCATTAACCACCACATTCGCCTTACCTAGATGGTAGCGAATCTCACACTCATAGTCACTAAATAACTCAATCCATCTCCTTTGACGCATATTCAACTCCTTCTGATCAAATATATGTTGAAGGCTCTTGTGATCCTGAGGATGACACTCAACGTACCATATAAATAATGCCGTCCAAGTTTTAAGGTGCAAACACACTGCAGTCCAGTTCTAGGTCGTGCGTTGTAATAATTCTTCTCATGGATCTTTAGATTAGTCTGATGCATAGGCATTACTTTTCCTCTTTCATGATTACAACAACCAAATCCCTGATTCAATCATCACAGTAGACTACGAAAATCTTCAACTCACCATCATTTGGTGACAAATATCATGCAATCACACTAAATTATTCTTCAAAGTCTGGAAAGCCTCTTCCTATTCCGTGCTCCACTCATACTTCTTGTTTTTCTGAGTCAACGAAGTAAGGGGTTTAGCAATCTTATAGAAGTTTGCGATAAAACGTCGGTAGTAACCTGACAATCCCAAGAATGATCGTATCCCGGAGTTTTCTTCAGGTACCTTCCACTTCGTCACTTGCCCTCTATCTTATCTAGGTCCACGTGAATTCCCATTACTGTTAACCACGTGTCTGAGAAAATGAACTTCTTGCAGCCAGAATTCACACTTGGAAACTTGATAAACAACTTCTCCTTCTTCAGCAGCTCCAACACTAACTTCAAATTACCATGCATTTTCTCCTTAAGACTTTTGAGTAGATCAAGATATCTTCATACACATAATGACTTACTTAGTCTAAAATACGGCGTGCACATACCCGGTTCATACAAGTCTGTGAAAACCGTTTAGGTCAGTTGTTTAAGTCCAAAAGCATAACGAAAACTCAAAACAATGCCATATACCGCGTCCTAAAGGCAGTCTTTGGAATATCTTCTTCATGCACTCTCTCAACTGATGATAACCAGATCGAAGATCTATCCTAGAGAAATAACGCGAACCTTGTAACTAGTCAAACAAGTTGTCGATCATGGGGAGATTCTTGGTGGTCAGCTAGTCCAAATCTCGATAGTCTATGCGCATTTGAAATGAACCGTCCTTTTTGAACAACACAGGTGCTCCCCACGGAGAGTGACTTGGTTGAATAAAATGTATATCAAACGAGTTCTAAGGGTTACAAACTATCGAATAGGGTAGTAAACGAATATCGAATCAAGGGATAGAAAATATATAAGGGATTTCACATATGCAAATAGATGCGGATCAAATGTCGTAAGAATCCTTAAAAGAACGGATAAAAATCTATACCGATAGGAAACGCAAACTAAAGAATCAACAAGCGTACCAAGACAAAAGAAACACATATCGAATAATGATACGTATCAAGATTGATAAATACTAAAGATAGAATTCTTATACTAATAATCGACTTTACTCGAAAGAACCAACTAAATACCGTTTTTATAAAAATCATTTTTTTAAACAATGAAGAGAGTCGTTTTAAATATAAAAATCCTTTTAAATATACTTTTCATAAAAATAAAATTTATTAACCATTAAAAAAATAGTTTTATATCTTATTTGTAAAAACCATTTTAAACATATCTTATTCATAAATATCATTTTAAACATAGCATTGACAGTCAACCATGTATCACATCGTTTTATAAAAATCATTGTAAACATAGTTTTCATAAAGAGACATTCACATAAAAGCGATGTCATAACGTATTCATAAGATCATTTCAAAAATAGTTTTTCTCAAGCGCCATCTAGATATACTTCAAAAGGATTTTCATAACTCGACATCAATATAATTATATTACTCAAACAAAGGACATCGTAATACCAAAAGGGATTGTAAAATACCGTAAAGACTCTAACACAATTCTATTGTTTGAAAACGAAAGGAAGTACAAGGAACCATATAGTCAGAATAACAGTGAAACGAACATGCACAAGAGAAATTCATACGAAGACATTACGAACAAAATGGGAAGAATATGAAGACTCATCTGTACTCACGATTAAAAGCAAAACCATAGAAAAATGTCGGTACTAACATATCGTAGCATGTTACCAAAACCAAAGGATATATAAAGAACGGAGTAATGATCCGTACTAATATGTTAGGAACAGTTAGTGCTTAAAAGAAATTTTTGATATTCATACAAGAAATCAATACCACGAAAGAACCAATGAAACGTACCAATATCTAAAGAAGCAGATCCGAACAACCAATATTCATCAAGACGCCAAATAGAAAAGTTAGATCATCCATACCGACATGGTACAAGCAAGGAATGCTAAAATGAGGGTTATATATCTGAGCAAATAATTGAGCAGACGAACGAACTCAATAATCGTAATAATAGTAATAACATGTATCCGGGGTATCCGCAAGCGATAGATAGAAGGGAAGCTTACCAACTTCATAACTATTCATAATACAACGGCACATAATATAACATCTTACACTACCAACTAACAAGCAAACACCGATCAATGCAATCATGGTCACAAGTCTACGTATGTGATGCCTTTATAATTATGTTGGCCACCATAATTATAATTGCATCCTTTTACACGTATACTTACTTCCAAGACTACACCTCTCAACAATAACGCACATACAAGCACATATACCACATTGCACATCTTAAACCACTCTAATATAACACAAAAAGGGTGCTCCATCAAAGAAATACTTACTTATATAAAGATAAAATCGAAACGACATAAAAGAACGAAAGTCTCGCAGCGCCTAAGATATACGGCAAATCACTCTTGTAAAAGAGTAATAAGCTAATCACTAATAAAATATATTTCTGGAAAGTATTGATGAGAAAATTACCTTTAAGAAAGGATAAAATTCAAATCGTTCCCGGGTTGTTTTCCCAACAAAGCGTGAATATTGAAAATCTTGTTTCGGTTCGTGATCGGGTGCTTGAATAATCAAAATTTTAGATTTTGGATTCTAAATCTAATAATGCAAAGGGAAAGCACATAAAGGCATGCTAAACTAGGAATTAAGGCAATTTAAAAATCCTAACGACATTTAAAGAAATTAAAAATTAACTAATATTAACTAAATAACTAAAAATGACAAATTAAAACTCTTAAAACTCAAAATGCAAATTCCTTAAACTAAAATGTATTAACCTAATTTTTAATAAAAGAAAATATTTTTTATAAAATTTTAACTACAATTAAAAACTAAATAAGACTAAAAATTAAACTAAAAATACTAAAATTAATCCTAAAAATTTGAGAAAATTTATAAAAATACTAGATACTAATTTTGTAGTTTACAAAGAAAAATGATCTAATAAGCTCTGACCTATAAGCTATAAAAATTAGATAAGCTAAAACCTAAACAAAGTATTAAGTAATAAAGAAACAAACATGTTAATGAAAAAGACCCAAGGGTGACTGGTAAGGTGTGTGTGTTTTTGAGGGAGGTCACAAGTTCGAGTCCTGTGACTTGTCCTTTTTGCAAAATATGAGAGTTTGTTTTTCTTTTTGAACTAAGCTAACAATGAAGAAAAGAATAAACATATTTAATAAAGGCTTAATGCCAAAACTTATTTAATAAGCTAGATTAAATCAATTAAAAGTGACAGTTTGCTTAAACACATTTGTTTTAGTTAAAACTGTTTGAATGTTTTAAGACTCAATAAGCTAATATGAGAGCTTAAAAGCTAAAAATAGACTTAGACCTAAACTTAATAAGCACTAATGACTAGAAATAAGAAAAAACAATAAGCTGAAAAACAACTAAAACCACTTAGACAGTTTACTCTAAAAGATGGTTTTAAAAGGACTTTTACTACTATTTTAAAGCTAAGATTTAGGACTGATAAGCTCTCAGAAAAAGCTAAAAACTAAAAACAGATTAAGATCTAAACTCAAATGACTCAAATAAGCTAGAATTAAATAGATTAGTTTAGGAAACAAGCTAGAAAAGAAAAATGAATAGGACAGACTACTCTACTTGTTTTTGGCTTTTTTAGTTGAATTGACTACTTGCACCTAAATTCTAAGACTCAAAAATGATTTTGACACACTAAAAACTTAAAACAGATTGAAATCATACTACAATAAGCTAAAAACAATCAAAATTAAACAAAGTTAAGCTAGAATTTGACCACAATTTGATCTGCAATATGAGACTTTAAGATCAAACCTTAAACATGACTGACTTTAATCCAAAACAATTAGAAGGCTACTCTAAGTACTACAAACTCAAAACAGATGTAATATGATGCAGATGATACCAATTTTTGAGCACAAAAACCACACCTTACGTGGACTTTTAAGAAATTCAACTAACAAGCAGTTTGAAACACCTTTAGACTAGCAGACTTGGATTTTTGATAAAACAAACTAGAAAACTCAACAATACTTATTCAAGGCTTATGAAAACTAACATTAAGACTTACTTCACAGCTAATGAGAGCGATCTATTGATTACCATGAACAAGTTAAACATGATTTTACTATATGAAAGTTCCTTAACCCAAACACCCTTTTAAAACTTAAATTTCCAATTTTAAGCTAAAACAAACCATTTTAAGCTTCAACTTATGAAAATAGATTAAGGACTAGAGTAATGAAAGACAAATAAGCAAAAATCTTATAAAAATAAGGACTATACTATAAGCTAAACTAATCTAGCAATTGACTTCCCTAAATGAGCAGATTTAAATCTAAGTGGACAGATCATAATTCAAACTACTTCTAAGCTATTAACTAGACATACTAAGCTACAATTAGACAGAATAAGCACATAAGCTACAGTATTAAGCACAAATTAAGCAGATTAATAAGCTAAAAAGAAAATTAAGCTTAAATTAGTAAAAGTAAACTAACCTTGTCCTTTGCTCAAAACAAGGACATATAAATGCTCTTTAAAGCTTATCTACAAGCTCCAGCTTATTTTCATAAGTTGGTACAGTCCTATAAGCCCATCTATTTCTCGCTTATCATCCAATTTAAGCATTTAATGACTTTGTAATGTAGTTTTAAGTGATAAGGCTTATTCAGTTAAGCTATAAGCAAGCTAACTAGAATAAGTTTAGCTTTCTAGGTAATAAAGAGCTTATTCTTATTTAAGTGAAATCCAACGCAACACATTTTAAAACAAATTGCATACAATAAAACATAACACAATACACAATTAAAAGGAAAAAATAAAATTTTATATGATAAAAGAGGTTACAAGCTTTTAAAATGAAAATACAATAAGGAAAAATTACAATAAGATGAAATTTAATCTAAAATTATACTACCAGCTAGATATCTTCTGTGTGAATTCTTTCCACTATTTATAGCTGAGGAGAGATGATTCTAGAAGAGGAGGAGTGTCTTCAACTTTTAATCGACACCCTTGACAGACAATAACAAACTTCAATTTGTCCTTTTTAGCCCTTAGATTTCCTCCACGTCTCATTAGCCAATAGGACACCTTGGGATTGCCAAGGTGTCAGATAATGACATACTTACTTGCCATATAAGCCTTTAGGAAGGATTCGTGCGTGGGAGGGAAGAGTTTTACCTTGTTACTCGTTCTAGTTGTAAAAATGAAAGATAAGGTGAACATTACTTTTGACCAAGCATTCTTATCATTTTGACTTGGACTCGGGTATGACTTGGGCTTTTATTAGTTGGGCTTGGACCGGTTTGGATAATGGATTAGACTTAGAATATGAAGTGGATTAATATTATGCTAAGGTTTTTATAATATAAATTTTTATGGGTTGACTTGGCCCATTAAACGGGTACGGGTTCGCCCATTAAAGATGAATACGTCATCGACTCGTTCCCTCACCTCTTACCATCTCGTGCCCCAATTTTGTGTCCCTTTTATGGTTATAATTTTGTGGTCCTTTGTAATATCATTTACCTATACATCACTATTAACAAAAATAGACAAATATCAATGTTTTTTCCTATTTGTTTTGTCTTTTAGATCTGAATTTTAATAAAGAAAATTGTCATATGTTAGTGCGCAGTTAAACACATATAAAAATCCCATCATACTACGCCTATTGTCGTGTACTACACGCAATGTCCCTAAATACTCACACATACAAACCAAAAATTTCAACCCCTTTGACTAACAACCTCGAAAAGTAGCTACGTGTTCATCTAAGGGATTAAGAAAATCACAGTTTTGAGACAAAAGCCCCGTTTTACCATTTCTATATATATATAATATATATATAATTAATATATAGTAAAGTATAATATATATATATATATATATATATAGAAAAACATATATATTATATATATATATATATTATAAATATATGATATAATAGTATATATATCACATATATATATATAAAAGAGCGCGAGCGCTGCGACATGTTTGAACGTTTCATTAATTTAATCATAACTTTTAGGATCACCAGAACAAGAAACACTTTAAAGAGTGTCCAAAAGGACATAAATCATCATCCTCGATTTTTCACCCTCCCCAAACCAAGCTTAAAAACGAAATCATTGTTAAATACAAGTTAAGATGCTAACACTACTCACAAATGCAAATTTTGTACGCATAGCTACTTTTTTCTCCCTTATTCCTAAATCCTCTAAAGATTTTATTTTATTATTGGTGACAAATAAATTATGTCCCTTATTCATATAAAGTAAACCCCAGTTTAGACCATAATTAGTTTGAAATCCTTTCCTAAAGAGATGATATGTAAATAGAGGTCCACATTAAGGTTCTCATATAGTTCCATGATTTAGGGTTATCCTTTATATTGCATCTAAACAACTCAACTACGAGTCTAAAGACGAGGCTTTATCTAATAACCCTGGAGTCTAATTTTGGCCTTTATTATTAATTATTATTATTATATTATTATATATGAATGCATAGTGTTTTCCCCTCCTTTAAACAACTGCCACATCGGTATGCGAGCCGACCACTGCTAAGGGAGTCTATGTTCGACAGGAAGAATCCTCGACCTTTTTGAAAACTGCCACATCGGTATGCGAGCCGACCATGGTGCAGTAAACTTTTATCAGTCTCGGATTTATTATTATTATTATTACCTCCACCCTTTAAAAACTACCACATCGGTATGCGAGCCGAACATGGTCCTCGGGGTCTCAGTCCGGCTAACTGTATCTATACGAGTAATTATTAATAGTATGTGAAACCAAATTGACTCTCCGTGACAGATATAAGATCAGATTAACACCTAGATAATATGCGACCAATCAGGAATCGGTAGCCTAATTTCGCCCGACAATAAACATTGATAAACCTTGATGTGTACCTTACATTCAACCAAGGAATCTCTACGAAGGGATCTAAACTAAGAATCGCAAAAACCAAAGTAACTTTATTTATTTAACAATTATATAACGTTTATTAAACTGGTGGGAGCAAAAAGCCACAATTAACTTATATGAGCTCTAAAGAGATCTAACTACTCCATGCTTAGCATCTAACTTATATTCAACTCTATCATTTTTCGTTCTTTGCAAATTTAAAATCTTTAATAAAAAATCCGAGGATTGCTTAGTGCTAATAAAAATCAAGCTTTGGAAATTATTTAAAGTCCTATTTGGAACCTGCAAACTCTTGGATTTTTCAAGCTAGAATTCGCGTTTAAAGCTTCTTGTAAGCGCAAAGACTAGCAAAAGTTTTAATTTATAGGTTAAGGGCAAGCTAGAGCCAACATGCCTCAGATCAAGTCAAAATTTATTCCTGTTCTCACCATCAAAAGTCAACTTTGGGTCAAAACACTTATTTTATTTTTGAAATTTTTAATTTTGGTCATAAAATCACATATTTTAGTAAAAAACAGGAGTTACGTGAAGACAAAGCAAAATGCAAGTAGATCAAATCGATAGATACCCATACTAGAACTAAACATTGTACTCAATGTGGGATTGCCACCCCATACTAAAATTAATGCATAATCCTAATATAAAGGGGTCTCTATGTAAATTTAAAGTCGTTTATTAATTATGCTAATAGATTAACATTAGTCAATAAATTTCTAGGATATTGGATTCCCATATATAAGCATGCTAAGGGATGGAAGCTCAGTGAACGATTGACAAAACCACGAGCACTGAGAGTCTCATCATAATCCGGGGAAATCTGACATAAACCAAGCCACGAAACATGAGAAAAAAGCATAGCGGCCTCCTCACGTCACACGTATTAGAAAAAAGAAGCAAAGAAAAAAGAAAAGGACAGCGCAAAACATGGGTTTGCCTCCCAATGAAGCGCTTGTTTTTGTACGAGTCCTACTGACTTTTCCCCCGAATTCCTTTGTCTGGGGCCGCGTGAGAACAGAAAGAATGGAAAAATCATCATGGGACTTCCATAATGCCGGCCGCTCTAAGGAAAAAACTAAAAGCGAGATGTTGGGGTCAAAAAAGGTGTTCATCACTCCGGAGGAGAGAAAAAGAAGAGAATTCATAGGATAGGTATGAAAAGGAAGAAAGATTTTGAAAATAAATGTGAGGGAAAGATAATGGCGATCCTCAAAGGTAAACCTCACACTTGCCTTAACCTTTAAATTATCAATTTTTGGTTCATCATTTAAGCTTTTTGGGTCATGATCTAAAAACACCTCAGGAAGGAGATTAGGTATAGTATCATTAATAAACAAACTCTCAAGATAGATTATATCTCCCTCCGAATCATGATAACCATCCTTAATATCCGTAGAAACATCAGCATCGATCTCATCAATATCGCCTCCTAGGTCGAAGCACTCATCCATATTAGCATCAGAAAGATCTGTGACTAGAAAAGCTGGCTCATCAAGGTTAGAAACATAAGAGTCCTTGCTCTTGATGTCCTCTAACAACTCATTAAAAAGAGGATTTATGCCACTAGAGGTGTACTCGTCATCAAATTCAAAAAGAGGGTTCGAATAAATTTTAAAATTTTCCTCTAGAACATCCTCCTCAGGAAGTGACTCATCATTACAAGAGGTAAAATCATCATTAGCATCGAAGAGAGGATTAGAGAAAGTCACAGAATTACCCCTTAAAATGTCAAGAGGGGGAGAATCATCAATAGAAGATTTAATCGTTTTAAGTTCCTCAAAATGAAGTTCTTTCGAAGGGAGAGGAGATGATGGATAATCATTTAATAACTTCTCAAGTAGAAGAATGTCTCCCTTCGAATCAAAGTCGGCATCATCAATTCTAGGTGGAAATGGGTCAAGAAGAGCGAGTTCATCGGCGAACTCCTCGTGAAAAGAAACATAGTGCCTCAAAAGGTGTGAACTAGGAAAGAGAATCAGAAAGAGGATGTACTCCCCTAGCAAGATGATTAGATTCTTAAATTTAACACTTCGGGGAACGACCCTCGCAGTAATTCAAAGAAATTAAAACATATTAAGTACTCATTGCCATGCGTACAGAGGATGTTTTTTGAAATTCAAATCAGCATGAAAGATCAATTTATCATCACCATCTCTCAAAATTAAGCCTACTTTGTGTACATCGAATAAAGCACGAGCGTTCTCAGGAAGGGTCTCCCTAAAATAAAGGGAACACGAAGATCGACATCGTAGTCGACGACAACGAAGTCAGCTGGGAATGTGAACTTACCCACTTGCACACAGACATCCTCGGCTATACCGGCTGGATAAGCAATAGTCTCGGTAGCTTAGCTCAGGTAATGCAAGTGAGTAAGAATAAGGAAAGATAGTTTTCTCCCACACAGAAAGAGGCAATTAAGTTAAGCAAGCACCCGCTAGGGGCTTGCATAACTCTAGCTCTGTGCGCAATCACATGTAATTGAAAATCTCCCGGTCTCTAATTTTTCGGGAAACTTTTAGGAGCACCGCCGAACAATTCTCATTTAATGGAGTATTTGCCAATTCGAATAATTTCTCCTTATTACTAAGGAGACTCGTAAACGTAGAAGCGAACTTAGGTATGTAAAGAAGAGCATCCGCAAAGCTAATGTCGAAATGTAATTTTTGAAAGATTTAAAGGAACTTCAACATTTGATTATTAGCTTTCTCTCGTGCTGAGAGATGGTCGTTAAGCCTTGTATGATAAGGTATCGGGCGCGTGTGTTTAGGATTAGGCTTTGGAGCAACATCGGGTTCTGAAATAGGAACTTGGACAACCGGAGGTTGGACGTGTGTGATACTTCCTAAACTTGTAGTTTGCACCTTGTCCTTTGTCGCCTCTGGTTAGATACGTTCCACTTCCTTTGGAAGAGTGAAAAGTATTGGAATCGTAGTCCATCATAAGAAACACCAACTTTGGGTAGGTAATAGGCTTTCAATACCTCTCGAGGTTTAGCGAATGTATTAACACAAGGAATTGATCCCAAACCCGAGGGTCTTTGCATTTGAAAAAAACGCTACAGCATGTTTTCTTTAGCTCATTCGAGCAGCAGTTCTTTATCTCAATTCTTGATTCTTCATTGTAGCCTGGAATTCATTCTTTAATTTTGTCTTCATGTTACTTATTTGATTTTGCATAGCTCTCATATTAACATCATTAGTCTTCATGTAGTTCGAGAAAGCATTCAAAGGTCCAACTTGAGTTTGATTAAGTGGAGCTTGATAATTCTGATTTCCTTGATTAAAGTTATTTCCTTGATTCTGATTGTACCCTTGATTCTGATTATACCAATTTTTATTGTTCTGCACATTCGGTTGAGGAAAACCGGGTGGTCTCATTTGATTCTATCATATAATTAGTATCTCCTGAGGATGGTAATTCGGACCTCCTTGATTGTAGGTCCCTGTGGCTGCAGAAGCATTAAAAGTGTTGTCATCGGTAGCAAGACACTCATAGTAAGGATGCAGTCCACCACAAGTAACACAAATTTCTTCTATAGCTTTAACGGGAGCCGGTGAAGGAGTCTTGTTTTGAAGAAGCATAGCCTTAACGACATCAGTAAGAGCGGTAATCTTCGGTAGATAAGCAGGAGTAGAAGAAGTAGTATCACTCCACTTTTTGTAACAACCGTTGTTTCTGAAGAACGAACTTTCAACTTAGTCTCATATAGTCAAAGCCATCTTGAGAGGCGGTTCAAAATATTACCACCGGCGGCTGCATTTAGAGAATCTTGATCAGATTGTGTCAACGCATTGTAAAATGTATCGATTTGATTTAATTCCGAAAAATCATGGTGTGGGCATTTATGGAGGAGATCTTTAAAACGGTCTCATGCCTCACTAAATGTTTCATCAAACGTCTGCTAAAAATTCATGATGTCATTCTTGAGATTCGTAGTCTTCGAATGAGGAAAGAAATAATTCACAAACTTAGAAACGAGATCTTCCCATGTATGAATAGAATGAGGGGGTTCTTTTTCTAGCCAAATCCAGGCTGCCCCCTCAAGAAAAAAATGGGAAAAGCATCAACTTGAGAGCGTCATGTGGAACATTCTTGTATTTAAGCGTAAAAGTGATCTTGTTAAACCAACGAATATGAGAATGGGGATCGTCCCTCTCAAAACCATGAAATTGACTCGAAGTTACTAGCGTAAGTAACCCGACTTTTAACTCAAAATTTTCGGCAAGTATAGCGGGAAGAACAATCGCATCTCCGTAAACCTGCAGGGTTTGCTTGAGTAATTCGACAAAGTACGCGTATCCGCCATAGTACACACGGGAAGACCTCACAAATATTCAAAGCTCGGGTTCGACTATTTGCTTGGAACGTCTACGATTACGTCGCTTTTGAATCGTGAAAGATTCAACAATTAAATTCGATGAAGAGCGGGTGCGGGTAAGCAAAAGTTCACGGTAGCTCTCTAGAAAACGAACAAAGAAGCGAAGGAGCGGGGTAAAGCACAAAGGCCGTTTTTATTTTTAAAAACTCCTCCTTTTCGGTTGGAAGTTTCGTAGGATCAACCCTCCTTATACCTCTCTTATAGTTTGTTAATCTAAAGGTGAGCCGATTTAACAATTGACAACACGGTTTTTTTTTTTTTTTTTTTTTTGGTATTTTAAATACTTTAGGAAAAGTATTTTTGGTATTTTAATAAACCTACAAAAATAAATCGAGAAAAATAAAATATTTTTGTATTTTTATAGTTTTATATAAAAGAAAATGAAAATAATAAAGAAATGTAAAATTTATATTCACAAAAAACGATAACTTCATGGGGAAGGGTCTTCAATGCACTAATCTTCAAACTTCAACGCGATAATCGTTTCACACTTCCCCGGCAGCGGCGCCAAAAATTGATTCGTACGTAATAGTATATATATAGTATAAGCAAATCAGGCAATCAGCTCATGTTGAATGAGCATATAGCTAATCACTAAAAAAATATATTTCCGGAAAGTATTGAATTGAGAAAATTACCCTTAGGAAAGGATAAAATTCAAATCGTTCCCGAGTTGTTTTCCCAACGAAGCGTGAATTGAAAATCTTGTTTCGATTCGTGATCGGGTGCTTGAATAATCGAAATTTTGGATTTTGGATTCTAAATCTAATAACGCAAAGGGAAAGCACATAAAGGCACACTAAACTAGGAATTTAGGCAATTTAAAAATCCTAACGACATTTAAAGCAATTAAAAATTAACTAATATTAACTAATTAACTAAAAATGTCAAATTAAAACTCTTAAAACTCAAAATGCAAATTCCTTAAACTAAAAAGGATTAAAGTAATTTTTAATAACAGAAATTATTTTTTATAAAATTTTAAACTAATTAAAACTAATTTTAAAACTAAATAAGACTAAAAATTAAACTAAAAATACTAAACTTAATCATAAAAATTTGAGAAAATTTATAAAAATACCAGATACTAATTTTGAGATTTACAAAGAAAAATGATCCAATAAGCTATGACCTATAAGCTGTAAAAAAATAGATAAGCTAAATAAGCTAAAACCTAAACAAAGTATTAAGTAATAAAGAAACAAACATGTTAATGAAAAAGACCCAAGGGTGACTGGTAAGGTGTGTGTGTTGAGGGGGAGGTTACAGGTTCGAGTCCTGTGACTGTCCCTTTTTGCAAAACATTTTTTTGTTTTTCTTTTTGAAAAAGCTAAAAATAAGGCAAAAATAAATAAAATTAATAAAAGGGCTTAATGCCAAAACTTATTTATAAGCTTGATAAGATCAATAAAAACTAACAGTTTGCTTAAACACATTTGTTTTTAGTTAAAAATGTTTGAATGTTTTAGGACTTAATAAGCTAAAAGAGAACTAAAAAGCTAAAAAACAAAACCCACCTTAGACCTAAACTTAATAAGCACTAATGACTAGATATAAGCAAAAACAATAAGCTGAAAAACAACTAAAACCACTTAGAAAGTTTACTCAAAAAGAGGGTTTTAAAAGGACTTTTACTACTATTTTAAAGCTAAGATTTAGGACTGATAAGCTCTCAGAAAAAGTTAAAAACTAAAAACAGATTAAGATCTAAACTCAAATGACTCAAATAAGCTGGAATTAAACAGATTACTTTAGGAAACAAGCTAGAAAAGAAAAATGAAAAGGACAGACTACTCCACTTGTTTTTGGCTTTTTTAGTTAAATGGACTACTTGCACCTAAATTTTTAGGACTCATAAATGATTTTGACACACTAAAAACTTAAAACAGATTGAAATCATACTACAATAAGCTAAAAACAATCAAAATTAATAAAAGATAAGCTAGAATTTGACCACAATTTGATCTGCAATATGAGACTTTAAGATCAAACCTTAAACTTGACTAACTTCGATCCAAAACATTTAGAAGGCTACTCTAAGTACTACAAACTCAAAACAGATGTAATATGATGCAGATGATACCAATTTTTGAGCGCAAAAACCACACCTAAAGTGGACTTTTAAGAAATTCAACTAACAAGCAGTTTGAAACACCTTTAGACTAGTAGACTTAGATTTTTGATAAAACAAACGAAAATCTCAACAATACGTATCAAGGCTTATTGAAAAACTAACATTAAGACTTACTCAAGCCTAATTAAAATTAGTAATTTGATTGCCAAGAACAAGTTAAACATGAATTTTACTATATGAAAGTTCTTAACCTAACACCTTTTACGCGACTTGAATTTCATTTAAGCTAAAAAAATACCATTTAAGCTTCAACTTATGAAAACAGATTAAGGACTAGAGTAATGAAAGACAAATAAGCAAAAATCTTATAGAAATAAGGACTAGACTATAAGCTAAACTAATAAGCAGATTTGACTTCTAAATGAGCAGATTTAAATCTAAGTGGACAGATCATAATTCAAACTACTTCTAAGCTATTAACTAGACATACTAAGCTACAATTAGACAGAATAAGCACATAAGTAACAGTATTAAGCATAAATTAAGCAGATTAATAACATGAAAAGGAAATTAAGCTTAAATTAGTAAAAGTAAACTAACCTTGTCCTTTGCTCAAAACAAGGACATATAAATGCTCTTTAAAGCTTATCTACAAGCTCCAGCTTATTTTCATAAGTTGGTACAGTCCTATAATGTTAGAAATAAAGAAATATTCTACTTGTAAGCACTATTATAAAGTGAAGGGACTAAATATGTTAAGTAAGAAAAGTTTAGTCAACAAGCTAACCAAGAGCTATAAATAGTAATTTATGCCATGGTATAAGATGTAACGAACTCCATTTAATCAAAAGGCAAGTTAGGTAATTCTCTCTTCTAAACACACACCACCCTACTAATTTACACCTTAATCTCACACACTAATCATCCAATCAAGATTAATTGGTTAATATGTGGTATCAGAGCCAATAGGGCGGATTAGTGCTTATTTTAGTGTTGATTGTGTTAGTGAGATTGAGATTTTAGTGTCTTATTTGTACTTATTATGTGGTATTTTTTTTGAGCATCGGACATTTTTAAGCTTAATACATTCGGCTTATTATGTTTTTTTTTAAACAAAAAGTGAATCTTAAAAAAAAAAATCCTACTTGTGAGTCAAAACTTTTAGTTTTTTTTTTCTACTTTCTTGGCTGCTACGAGAAGACAAAAAAAACAGTGCGTAAGGCACAAAAAACTTATTTTATTTCTTTCTTTCTTCCGTGGTTTAATGTGGTTGCAACGTAATCTTGATTGATGATTTAGTGTTGAAATTAAGGTTGTAAAGTTAGTATGTGTGTTTAAGAGAGAATTGTGAGTAAAATTTACAAGTTTCTAAACAATCTGCAACCAGAATGGCAACATATGGTACATAACTGATGAGCAAACCAAGACTTAATGGATATCAATATTGTGTGCTCTCTAAACATTCTGAGCAAAACCAATGTGGATGTAAATGAAGCAATGGGCCATAAAAAAGAAAGCATTGTGGTTACTTCAATCCATTGCATAGGTTGCAGAGAAAAACAAAATGAACAAAACCAAAGAGCACCACGTTGCAGTTCAATCAAAAGTCTAAAGAAGGGATGATGAAATATCAGTGATTTGAAAAAGGATTACCGCGTTGTTAGCAAAAGCTTTAAGTCATAAGAAGGAGATTATCTTCTAAGCCAACTCGCGACAACAATTTTGAACTTCTTCAGCCTTCTTCTCATCAAACAAGAAACTAGGAGGTAACGTAAGTCAGAGGAAAAGAAAGAGTATAAAAAGTCGATGAGAAGAAACAGGATATAGCAAAGTTAAGTGGCTATAATTGCAAGAAGGAAGTACATTTTGCCAAAGGACTGCAAGAAAGCAAAGGTTCAATCGACTACAACTACTAACAAGACCAAGATGTTGCTGAGCTAAGAAATATAGTGATGAACAAGGATCAGTCTTGCTGAGACCAAGCGTGGATGGAGTCTATATGATGTCAGATCAACGCAGATAAAATCCAATATGGTCCTTCATGCTAAAATTGAAATTGTTTTTTTCAATTCAGGGGAAAATTCATCATTTTGCAGAAAAACACACTGCTGAGGTAGTCTTATAACACATACTGATTTTAAAAAGTAAATCTGATATGAAACTCAGAGATATATGATAACTCTTACTAATTATGGTATATGTGAACAATTAATGATGATCAAGAAATTTTTCAGGATGCAAATGAATACTGCTATGAAAATTATAATGAAATCATATTGTATCTCACACAGATCATGATCATCAGAGTTGATCAAAATGATTCTGAAGACAAAGATCATTTAGTTGAAGCAAATTGATTAAGAATTTAACCACAATATTGCTAAATGTCCAGAAAACGTATCTGAGAAAGCGAACAACAAAGCAAAAGAGTTAGAAAATCAAAACAAGGATTTACATGATAAATATGATGTATTGGAGAATCAAGTAAACACATTTGAGCGGAAAAAACAATAAATCTTATTGAACAAATAAAAGTAGTTAAACGAAATGTTGATTTGCTTGCTCAAACGGAAGTTTTGCAAGAACAACTCAAAGTCAAACATGTTGTGATTGATACTCACACTGAATGTCAAGCACAATATGCTAAACTTGAGGAAGAAAGATATCAATATATGATTAGATATTCTGCTCTTTGTGATAATGATAAACAACATAGGAAAAAGATTGATGAACAAGAGATTTTATTTGATAAGATGAGTCGTCAGTTAGTTGAGATGAATAATAATGTACTAAGGCTTCAAGAGAAAATTTTAGAAAAAGAAACGAAAATTTTAGAATTGGAAGAGTGTGTGCGTAACAAGGATTTAGAAATTGAAAAGTGTTTGGAAAGATTGAATGATTGTGAAAACAAACTTCATAAAATCGGACAAACGAGTCAGACAATACATATGATCATGCCTTCTAAGGATAAAATGTATAATGGTCGAAAAGGAATAGGTTTTGAAAATCCAAGTTATTTTTGTAAAGCGAAAGAATTGAGACCTAGTCTTTACGATGAGATGGTTATTGGTCTAAGGTATACTTTGATGTTTCTCACACATTTGGATGAAGCTTTGGAAATTGAGAAATTTAAAAAAGCAAGAGAGAATAAAAATTTGTTTGCATACGATTATGGAAATCTGAATGAAAGTTAAGTGAATGAAAAGATAATTTTTTGGGATGATTACTTTCAAGAGATAATAAATCCAGATTTTGAAAAGAATGATTCTCCATTTCAGCAAATAAGTTCACTCAAATCGTATGTTTCGACTGTGATTTTAGAAAAGATCATAATTGATTTGGAAGATGAAGTAATGAATCTTTTGGGAAGATGAAAAGAATAATTTGGATATAACTGAGTCTTTGGAAATCAGAACAGGTTCCGAGGTCGAGTGAAATGCAATTTCTGATTCGAGAAAAATCAAAGTGAAAATGATTGTCATGAAGTTGAAAAAGGTTGTGACAATTTGGAGAATTCATAAGTGATTGCTCCAGGAATGTTTAAAATAAATGTGTCACAAAGTGTTTCACCAATTTCAGCGTATAAACCGTCTTGTGCTTCAAATAATGTTGAAAATAAAACAAAAAGAAAAAGACGTAAGAGAACATCATCAAAACAAAATGACAAACAAGTGGAATAATGATGTAATTGGCTTGTATAGAGATTTTGTTCATTTTCCAGATTTAGACACTGTAAGTAGTGTTAGAAGACCTAAGCATTAGCGGTGTTATTAGAAGAAGAAGGGTCGTCTAAATACTTCTAATGTTGAATTTGTTCTTCTGTTAGTTATTCAAAATTGAACAAGATGTTAAGCGATATTCTCGCAAAGACTTGTTGTCATGTAATAATTCTCATCATGAAGACACTAGAGGTGCTCATGCTTCTAATGATGCTATGAGTGTTTCTTGTAATTCTAGATTGTATGCTTCTTGTGATGTGAATGATTTGTTTGTTTTTGATGATGTAAGTATTAGAAAATCTCAAGTTAGCAAGATGCCTTTTAGGAAAAAGCCTCGTGATTCTTTGAATGTGCATTCTAGGAGTAATTTGAATAAATCTTTACCTAGAACTGTGTTTAGGTGGCTTCCTAAAATGCAACCGTTAGCTGAACCGGTAGCTAATGGATTCCCAAAGTCACGAAGGTCAAATAGATAAAATTTCTAAGACACCTAACCCATCGGGACCCATTTTCAAATGGGTACCCAAAGTTTGTTGAATGTCTTTGGTGTTTTATTTATTGCAGATTGTCCAGATTTGTCTTTGGATCATCGATTCGGGATGTTCAAAGCATATGACGGGTAATCGTGCTCTTTTGACGAACTTTGTGGAAAAGTTTCTTGGAACGGTTCGCTTTGGCAATAATGATTTTGCGGTGATTGCTGGCTATGGAGATGTTGTTATTGGATCAATGACGATCAAGAAAGTTTACTATGTCGAAGGTCTAGGACATAACTTATTTAGCGTTGGACAGTTTTGTGACAAGGGCCTTGAAGTTGCCTTTCGAAAGTCGACATGTTTTGTTCGAAACGAAGATGGTGTAGATTTGCTTACCGGTGATCGTTCGTCGAATTTGTATACTATTGCTCTTAACGAAATCGTATCAAATTCTTCGGCTTGTATTTTTAGCAAAGGCTTCTTCTTCGCTAATCTTGGTTGTGGCATCAACGTCTTTCTCATTTGAATTTTGCCACAATCAATAACCTTGTGAAAAACAATCTTGTTCGAGGTCTTCCTAAGATGAAATTCGAAAAAGATCATTTGTGTTCCGCTTGTGAACAAGGGAAGATTCATCGAAAACATCACAAGTCCAAAACGGCTTTTGCTTCGAATAAGCCACTTTATCTTCTTCATATGGATTTGTGTGGTCCAATGCGCGTAGAAAGTATTAACGGAAAGCGATATGTGTTAGTTGTTGTCGATGATTATTCACGGTACACATGGGTATTCTTTCTTCATTCAAAAGATGAAGCTTCTGAAGTCATCATTTAAAGATCTTTTCATAACGAAATAAATCAACATCATCATAGATCTCTTTTGAAGTCTTGCTTCTTTTAATTTTTGAAGATAAACGAAAAGGACTAGAACAAGATTGTTCCAATCTATCTTTTGTTTCGGTATAAGAAAATCATAAGAACGAAAAAAAACAAGAAAAAGAAACAAAACACCTACCTTAGTCGAAGCTGCAAGAACTATGCTTACATATGCAAACTTACCATTGTTTCTTTGGGCTGAAGCCATCGCAACAGCTTGCTTTACACAAAATTGATCGATTATTCACAAACGTTTCGATAAAACTCCTTATGAGCTCATTAACAAGAGAAAACCAAACATCAAGTTCTTTCATGTGTTTGGTTGCAGATGTTATCTTCTCAATGATTATGATGATGTTGGAAAGCTCAAGGAAAAATGGGATATTTGAGTGTTTGTTGGATACTCAAAAGAATCTGCTGCATTCAGAGTTTACAATAAACGTACTCGAAAGATTCACAAGAGCGTGAATGTGATTTTTGATAAGATTTCAGAGATGGCTTCTAAACAGTTCAGTTTAGAACCCGGTTTATCTAATTTAAACGAAACGGGAAAATCTTCAAATCCAACGGTTTCACAAGTTTCAGAAATTTCAAAGAAAGATTTGGAAGATTTATTTCACAATTTTTACGATGAGTATTTTGATTCTTCAAAGATAACGAGTCAAAAATCATCGACAACGAATGTGAAACTCCAACAAATGAAATTTCTTCGCAGAAGGAGAAGTTTTTCATTGGTTTCTGAATCATTGTCAAGAGGATTCTTCGTCATCTTCATTGACTGATGACGTTCAAACAAAGTCTCAAAAAAGTACATGGTTTTCTCCAACAAATACTCATCGATTTCAAATAACATGGTTCCTAATGTGAATGAAGCAAGTTCGTCACATAATGTGTTTGATGAACGATTAGAAGATGCTTATTTTGATGCAAGTACATCATTCCATGATCCTTCCAATGTTCATACATTCTATCAACCTTACCCACATGAGAAAAAGTAGACTAAGAATTATCTACTTCATAAAATAATTGGTGATCCAAAGTCGAGTGTTCGTACAAGAGGACAACTAGCAAATTCATGTTTGTTTGCATGTTTGCTAAGTAGTATTGAGCCTGCTAGCGTGGCTGAAGCTTTGAAAGATTCTGATTGGGTCAGTGCAATGCAAGACAAGCTTGATCAATATTGCAAGATTGAAGTTTGGAGATTAGTTCCTCGACCCGAAGGCAGACTATCATAAAACCAAATGGATGGCTTCATGAATAAGAAGATGAAGCAGTTTGGTTATTCGAAACAAAGCAAGGCTTGTGTGTAGGATATGTCAACAAGAAGGGATTGTGTTAGCCTTCATTATGATAAGTAAAACAAGAATGTTATCGGTCTTAGAAAGTCAAACTAGGTCTTGTATTGTAATAGGCTAGTCGGGTTCAACGGGCTTGGATTGTAATCTAATATTGTCCATGTTTCGGGCTCAAAGCCCAAGTTAAACCAAGCCCGGCCCGTTAAGAAAGCCCATGAGCCAACTAGATGGCTAGGGTATAAATATCCCTTCACCACACTTGGTGAAGGGTGTTGGTTACAATTTCACATAACTTGTAATCCTCCTTTCTCTCTCTAATTTACTTTCTCTCTCTAAGATTCCATCTCATTTTCTAGCATCTTGGTATAAATTATTGTTGTGTAATGGATTAAACTAGTGGGATAACATGTGGTATCAGAGCTAAAGGGGTGTTTAGTGATTGAATTTCGTGGGTTTATTGGTTTGTTTTTTTTGGTTCGAAATAAAGAAAAAAAAGCAAGAAAAAATCAACTTTGATCTTTGATTCGTGGTTAAATGTGTTAAAGACTTGTACTTTTGGGCTTAGATCACTTCCTTGCATCATTACTAAGTGGTTTTAACATCATTTCGTAGCTTACAAGAAAGTTTGAAGATTTTTTCTTGGCTGCGTTTTGCCTAACTGAAGGAGTGTTCGTCGTTGCGTTTTGACAAAAGTCATTGCGTTTTGACAAAAGTCGTTGCGTTTTGACAAAAGTCGTTGCGTTTTGACAAAAATCGTTGCGTTTTGACAAAAGTCATTTGGTTTATGACAAAGTCGTTGCGTTTGACAAAAGTCGTTGCGTTTTGACAAAAGTCGTTGCGTTTTGACAAAAGTCGTTGCGTTTTGACAAAAGTCATTGCGTTTTGATTAGATTCATTGCGTTTTGACTAAAGTCATTGCGTTTTGACTCAACAGGTTGCGTTTTGAAGACCATCATTGCGTTTTGACTAGACGTTACTCTGCCCAATTAATTTATTGATTGCGTTTTGACCAAGATTCGTTGCGTTTTGACAAATAGCACTGCGTTTTGTCAAGAAATCTTGTGTGAAGAAAAGGGTTTCAGTAAAACTGCCATAACTTTTGAACCGTAAGTCCGTTTTAGGCCCGTGACCTCTCAAATTGAAGAGAAAAACGAGACGGATTACGTTATTACCACCCTTTAGCTGGTTAAGGATTTTTCGAGGCCCAAAACCATCGTTTACTATGATTTATTGACATTTTTCAGTTTTTTTGGAATTTGTGTTGGACTTTAATTCGGACTAAAAGGACAATTACTCAACACAACAAACACAACCAATCAAACCAACAATCAACTTAATCATACCTAAAACGTCAATTAATTATTCATTCACGGTTTCTTCTTGATTTTGTAAAATCCCGCGAAAGATACGATTCTTTTCTCGGTTTTAATCAAAGATTTGTAAAATCCCGTGAACGTTAATTCATTTAAAACCACAATCAATCACTTCATAACACTTAAGATCCGATATCCATTTACAACAACATCATTCATAATGTCAAATTCAAATACCAATTTGCAAACTCAAACATCAAGTGTTCTTCAGAATGTCACAGTTTCTTCGTGTTCAAATTCTAACATTCAAGAGAAGACACAACTTTCAAGAAGTAGATGTATGCACAGTCTTAAAGAAATCAAGTCTCTATTTAAGTTTCTCTCAGAAACTTTACAAGATTATGGCACGATGCCTATCTTCAAGAGAACGTTCTCTCAAGACTTGGATTTACTAGAACAACATCTTACTAAAGATATACTTTCTAGGACTGATTGCACAACTACTTTGACTGATCTCAGAACAAAGTTTGAAAAGCTTTCCATTCGGAATTCGAAGAGCGTATGCAGAATTATACAAGATATGATGCTCAATCATTTTACGATGCAATGATCTTTAACATGGATTCCCTCGGGAAATACATGCTTGAGTTAATTCTTCATCAACAACGAACTCCACATTTGTTGAAACAAAAGAAGTTGATGCAAACACAAGAAGATCATTCACATCCAATTCCAGCATTGAATGTTGATTCATTGAAAGTTGAATGAGTTGTTCCCCCCTTACAAAACACTTGTTTGGAAAGAAGGACAGGTATTCAGAGACTGCATTTCCCAGCAAATTAGTAAAGGATGCAGCTTGGAATCTTAAAACCAAAGATGTGATGCAATCAAATACAAGATGTCAAATGCAAAAGAAAAGATTGCCATGGCATATTTTTCGATCTCTTCATCACCCTTATTTCTTCCTCTCAAAGAGGACTTAAAAGGCACTCGCATCGAACATGGATTTAAACGGGCATTCATGTCACTCTTTGGTCAAGATGTTGATACTTTTACAAGTACAATGCTCCTTAACGTAGATCAACTACAAAAGCAACTTGACAAAGATGAATTTTAAGAAGATGGATCCATGGCAGCCTTTTGGGTGGTAAACAACCAGTTCCAGAAGTTCATCAATTCAAAGTTTACTTTGGATTATGACAGTCAAATGATAGGACACGTACTTTGTTGAATTTACACTAGATCGAGGTTCAACACTTCAGGAGATACACTACTCCAACACTGGGTAATGTATAAGAAGTCCGTTGCTGAAGAACACGTCATCAACGCAGTATGAAAAAGGGTGAATAAATGACGGATGCAGACGCAAGTGAGGTAAGATTGATACGGGTAAAGCATTGGATGCTGATTTAGTTGACACAGAAAGCATTAGGACAGACTCAACAGTGCAAGATGATAGCAGCAGGTCAGGGAATGATACTGATGCTGATGATGCAGATATCAGACCCATCTTGACGAACGCGCGATGGCTGAGGTACAATTGACTGCTGAATGCAATATCTTTGCTATAGGACAACAGCATACTGAGCAACCTGAAATCATTGTTGAAGGTAGGGTTGACCAGTATCCTGAAACATGTCAAGTTAAAAGTCCTATGCTTGATTCATCACCTGATAACCAGACAACTGAATACTCAAAACAATCACTCGAGTCTGAAAATATTTTGCTCAAAAAGACAGTTGCCCAATTTCAAAAAGATTTTTCAAGAATGGAAGCACATTGCATTGCTCTCGAACTTAAATATCAAAATCAATCTTTAAAATCAGGGCAACATGGTCAAATTTTGAATGAAACAAGTAATAAAGCCAAGATTGAAAAGGAATTTGATGTACTTGAAACAATGGAACAACGAATCTAGAAACATAGTGTGGTACATTACGTAAGGCAAAATGAGACTTTGAAACAGCATTACAAATGTTTGATGATTCTTTAAATTAAAAAAAAAATCACGAGATCAGACTAAGAACAGGACAACATCTTTGCTTGATAATTAATCGCTGAATTAAAAGCTCAGATTCAGGAAAAGGTTTTTGCAATTGCTGCTTTAAAAAATGACTTAAGGAAGTTAAAAGGAAATAGTGTAGATACTAAGTTTGATAAAACATCAGTCTTGGGGAAACCGGTGTTACCATCACTAAGAAACCAATCAGTTGTTAGACAACCGAATGCGTTTAAATCTGCAAGGGCTCAAATGTCAAAACAACGGTTTGCCTCCCAAGTTGATGTGAACAAGAATTTGTCAAAACCAGTCACTCAACATTATTTGCCTAAGAAAACAGAATCCACCTTTGCAAAACCTGATCACATGATTGCATCTAGCTCATCTAGGAATAGTTCTAAGAACATGCCAAGATTTAGTTTAAATGACATGGTTCATAATCACTATCTAGATGAAGCTAAGAAAAAATACAAAAAAGAGATAGGAACTCATACAAAACAGGGTGTTACTTCTGCGAGAATTCCAACACTACTATGATAGGAAACCAAACCCTAGGAGCAACAAACAAACATTAGGCAAGTTTTGCCTGTATCTAAGAGTAGTCCACGTTACGCTAAGGCTGTGGCCAAAGAGATCACTCTAGAGTTCTAGTTCTTTTTCAGATTCCAAACTTTGTTTTGTTCTACATGTCATAAGTGTGTATTAATGCAAATCATGATGCTTGTATAACAAAACTCATGAAGGAAGTAAATTCACGTGCCAAGATTCAATCCAATAAGACCATAAACAGTAACAAACCCGTAGATCAAAAGAGTCATACTCAGAAACCTTATAGACAGATCTTTCCCGGACCTAGGTTTTTTCTCCTAATAAGACCTTACGCTGTGTTTGAGAAAAACCATCTTCTGATCCTGATTTTAGGTGGAAACCCACGGGTAGAATTTTCAAATCGTTGGTTCTTAGGTGGCTTCTACAGGAAAAGTTATTCGACTCTTACACAAGCAAGGTTCGACAGTGAACCCCCACATGGTCAAATGTAATATCCCTCATAATTCTGAATGCAAACAAACTTCTGGATGTAAGATGCAGGTAATCAATCAATGTTCAGGAAGGAACAACGTCTTGATTTTAAGTACAGGTCCCTTATGTGATATTCCAACAAGGAAAATCTCAGTGTATGTCTGCTGAAAGGCTGAAATTCAGAAACCATTGTCAAAGTGGATTCACAGATGATGATACAGAAAAATGACGTTTGATTACAACAGATCAAGCCTCGAACCTCAATGTCAAACGACGTTTGATCATAACGGTTCAAGCCTCGCACCACAGTGTCAACAAGAAGTCATCAAGAGATGAGACAGTAACAACGTCATATGAGCTGGATGTGCTATTCGGGTCCTTTGTTCGACGTATTTCCATTGGAGAAAATTCAAGTTGTTTTAAGTCTTTTTTTTTTTTACGCTGTCACTACTACTGATGCATCAAATAAACGTCAACAACAACCTGATTCAACTTCATCCACTTCAACTCTAGCTACAACTATCACTGCTAATGAAAACTTCGATTTGTAAATATTTTTATTCTCTCTTTATTTTTTATTTATAAAAAAAAATTTATAAAAAATTTATAAAAAAAAATAAAAAAAAAATAAATAAATTAAAAAAAAAATTTTAAAAAAAATACCAAAATACCAAAAATACCTAGAAAAATATTTTTTATTTATAAATTTTTTATAGAAAAATATAAAGCCTAGAAAACAAAATATAAAATCAGAAAAATTTCAAAAATACAAAAAAGAATCTTCTCGACATGTCTCTTGGAATCGATAACATTTACGTGCCTAGAATGTTGATTAACATCGACACGGGTGTGTAAGATTGACGTTCGAGCGAGAGTTTCAAATGCTCTCAAAAATGTCATTTCTAAAAATTTTCTCAATGACTTATGTACATTTCAGTGATATCTCGGTCCCGAATGTTATCGTGGGTGTACGCTTTCAGTGCGCTTACTTTTCTTTATAAAACAAAAAAAAAAAAAACCAAATAGAGAGAAGTCTTTATCATGTTTTTAAAATCGTTGAACACAATTTTTCAAAAAGAACTTTCAATGGTCAAATTGTTACAAATAGAATTGTGGTATTCTTCCATAAAAAAGTGGTTTTTGTTAAAATTGTGTGTTCAACATCCCTTCCTCTGAATAATTTTCAAAAATGTAATACGTAGGGAAGTATTTTATGTGAATCAATTTTCTGAGGGGGAGCATTTTTTTAAAAACACAGCCTTTTAATGTGTTAGAACATCACATAGAGTCAATTTGATGTTATCCAAACACATTTTGTGAAATTAAAAAATGTGGAAACTTAATGTCAATTAATAATTAAATGGTTCACTAAGGCATCTCACTCGTCATTAACATTTTGTCGGTGTCATATTCAAATTTTCATTCCAATGTCAAGTTTATAAATATTGGTATCCCACATATACTGTTGAAGGTGAGCAATCCAGAAAATGAATTCATGCAATATCGTAGTATAATTTTTCTCCCCATGGAATTTTTCATGTCAAATTTTAATCAATTTGTATTTCAAATACTAAGTGTTTTATTATTTAAAACTAAAAGGGTTAGAAATGGTTATTTAAAATATGTTTTAGACGAATGGATCTTTAAGACTCTAAGTGCATCACTTTCCTTCATGTGCTTAAACAATTTCGAATGCTCGGAGCACCTGTGTAGGGCGTTATTTGAAAATAACAATGCCAGAAAAGGTTTTATGGTTCGATCTTATACCCAACAACCTATTAACTCACGACGATTTCGAAGTCATAAGGTAGTTAGGTTAGGTCTAAGTCACGATCCACCGAACCAGAGGGATCTACCCAAGGACAACTACATAGTTAGAAATAGCAGTCCTTAGGTATGATTGGAGAAGGAATGTGAATAAGGGGAAAATTGCCGACTTAAGATTGAACTAACATGGAACAATCATAACATGGGTGGTAGTAATGACGTCTTTGGTAAGCATTTGAAGGGTTGACGACGGAAAAAAGAAATGTATGGATATAAGGGTGAAAAGGAAGAAAGCCCTCATTACCCCTTAGGCAGAAACGGGTCAATACACTTAATCTATCAAATCACACAGAGATTGTTGATATTGAAACGACATCATGGACCCTGGTGTGTAATGACAACCCATCCCATTCATTTTTGTCCTAGCTCATTTGTGATTGGGAGATCATTTTGGTCCCCTCTCTTTCTCTTGTCCTATTACACACACACACACACACACATAAACACACTTTTAGTGTGTGAAGTAAACTTTGCATACATATACCATATTACTTCTCATTTTCTCATTCATAAAACACACACACTTAGCATTTGAGTTTTCTTTTCCTCTCTTGCTCTCCTAGCCCATGAAATACATACACACTTATATAAATCCATAAACTTTTTATCTTTTATCAAAAAATCTTGAAGATTTGTTGAAGGTTTGATCATTTGTATCATTCGGGTATTTGTTAAACAACATTTAGGTTGTTCCAGTCTTATTCGTCCTTCTAAAAACCTTCAATCTTTGTAAGTCTTCAAATCTTTTAATAACTTGTACTTTCATAATCATCTTGATACATACATACTAGTTGTACAACTTATTTTGTAAAAAACAAAGATTTTAAAACTACATAAACCTTAAAAGGTTATGTCTATGGTTTGAAAATAATAAAAGAAATTATAAGGAAAGTATAGTTTGGTGATCATGGTTATTTCATGTGTTTGGTTGCAGATGTTATCTACTCAATGATTATGATGATGTTGGAAAGCTCAAGACAAAAGGGGATATTGGAGTGTTTGTTGGATATTCTAAAGAATCTGTTGCATTCAGAATTTACAATAAACGAACTCGAAAGATTCACGAGAGCGTGAATGTGAATTTTGATGAGTTTTCAGAAATGGCTTCTAAACAATTCAGTTTAGAACCCGATTTATCTAATTTAAACGAAACGGGAAAATCTTCAAATCTAACGGTTTCACAAGTTTCAGAAATTTCAAAGAAAGATTTGGAAGATTTATTTTACAATTTTTACGATGAGTATTTTGATTCTTCAAAGATAATGAAATCTCCGACAATGAATGTTGAAACTTCCAACGAAGAAATTTCTCCGTCAAAAGAGGAAGTTTTTCACGAGATTTCTGAATCATTTCAAGAGGAATCTTCTTCGTCTTCATTGAATGATGACGTTCAACAAAATTCAGAAGAAGTAATGGCTTCTCCAACAAATACTCAATCGATTTCAAATAACATGGTTCCTAATGTGAATGAAGCAAGTTCGTCACATAATGTGTTTGATGAACGATTGGAAGATGCTTATTTTGATGCAAGTACGTCATTCCATGATCCTTCCAATGTTCATACATTCTATCAACCTTACCCACATGAGAAAAAGTGGACTAAGAATCATCCACTTCATAAAATAATTGGTGATCCAAAGTCGAGTGTTCGTACAAGAGGACAACTAGCAAATTCATGTTTGTTTGCATGTTTGCTAAGTAGTATTGAGCCTGCTAACGTGGCTGAAGCTTTGAAAGATGCTGATTGGGTTAGTGCAATGCAAGATGAGCTTGATCAATTTGCAAGATTGAAAGTTTGGAGATTAGTTCCTCGACCCGAAGGCAAGACTATCATCAAAACCAAATGGATCTTCAAGAATAAGAAAGATGAAAGCAGTTTGGTTATTCGAAACAAAGCAAGGCTTGTAGCTGTAGGATACTGTCAACAAGAAGGCATTGATTATGATGAGACGTTTGCTCCAGTTGCTCGAATTGAGGCTATACGCTTATTTCTTGCATATGCTGCTCATAAGGGTTTCACGGTCTTTCAAATGGATGTAAAGACGGCGTTTCTCAATGGAATTCTTAAAGAGGAAGTGTATGTTGGTCAACCTCCAGGCTTTGTCAGCAAACAATATCCAGATCATGTGTATGCTCTCGACAAAGCTTTGTATGGTTTGAAACAAGCACCTCGGGCATGGTATGACGTTCTTTCAAAATTCTTGGTTGATAGCGGTTTCCAAAAAGGTTCAATCGATACTACTCTTTTCATAAAAAAGAAGGGTAAACATATAATGCTAATTCAAATATACGTTGATGACATAATATTTGGCTCAACGAATCCAAAATATTGCACGAAATTTTCAGAATTAATGGTAAAACGTTTTGAAATGAGTATGATGGGAGAAATGAAATTCTTTCTCGGGCTCCAAGTAAATCAATTTTCAAACGGGATTTTCATAAATCAATCCAAGTACATTCTTGATATTTTGAAACGATTTGGAATGGAAAATTGTGATACGGTTCCCACTCCCATGGTTGAACAAGCTAAACTCAAACTTGATTTAGTTGGAAAACCAGTTGATCATACTGATTATCGTAGTATGATTGGATCGTTGATGTACCTTACTTCAAGTCGGCCAGATATAATGTTTGCAACATGTATGTGTGCTAGATATCAGGCAAACCCAAATGAACATCATGTGTCAGCCGTCAAAAGAATCTTTCGATATCTCAAAGGGACTATTAATTTAGGCCTTTGGTATCCGAAAGATTCTGGCTTTGATCTAACTGCTTATTCAGACGCAGACCATGCAGGATGTCACTTAGATCGAAAAAGTACATCTGGCAGTGTTCAATTTTTAGGTGACAAGTTGGTGTGTTGGTCATCCAAGAAGCAGAATTGTGTGTCTATTTCTACAGCTGAATCTGAATATGTTGCTGTTTCGGGCTGTTGTGCTCAAGTTTTGTGGATGCGTACTCAGTTGACTGACTATGGCTTCTTCTTCGACAAAGTACCGATTTACTGTGATTCAAAGAGTGCTATTGCAATCTCGTGCAATCCGGTACAACACACTCGAACAAAACACATTGATGTGAGGTATCATTTTATAAAGGATCATGTTGAAAAAGGAACTATAGAGTTATATTTCGTCGGTACTGAATTTCAACTTGCGGATTTATTCACGAAATCTCTGCCTGAAGCTCGATTTAAGTTTTTAGTCGAGAAGTTAGGTATGATGAGTCGTGAAACATAAATTCTTTACCACGAAATGTTTTTGTTAATAACTTTTAGAAAAGACAAAAAGATTTTCTTTTATATAAAATTTTAGAAAAGACAAAAAGATTTTTCTTTTATATAAAATTTTAAAAAAAAAATTCAAAAAGATTTTCTTTTATATAAAATTAAAAAAAATATTATTAATTTTTTTTATATGATGGCTTTCGTATATCTCAGTACGAAACCCGAACTTAAACTAATGGCTTTCATACATATTCAGTATGAAACCCGTGCTTCATTTGATGGCTTGTGTACATTTCAGTACATTAACCCGTGCTTTAAATAGAAAAAGAAGGTGTAGCTTCAGTGCATCTATCTTTGACAAGAAGAGAGTCTTCTTTGATTGAGTCATGACAAATATTTTTCAATAATCTTTATGTTGGTACTTAAAAGATGAAATAAATTGTTTTAAAAGTCAATGATCTCAAGTTGATGAGTTACCAATCATGCGAATTTAAAATATGGAAGTTCAAGATAAACTCTCTTTAAAGGTCTTCAAATCGATGTATTTTTGTGAAAGTGTCTAAAGAAATAAAGGACTCAAAAGTGCAAGGATCTCCCTCATAAAGTGTTTTAACGAAGATACGGTATTTTTCGAGGGGAGTGTCCATATATGTTATTGAAATGTTTTTAGAAAGAAACGGAAATAGAAAATTGTTTTACATTTCACCTTCACATATCTGTATTTTTGCGTTTTTAGCTTCATGTTAAAAATGTCTCTCGGCATATGTTAAGGGGGAGTGTCTTTATAATGATTGAAAACTTTTAAAGATCAAAATTTTCTTTTTTATATGATGTTTGTGAGAATGATGAAAAACAAAAAGAGAGATTTGTAAGAGAAAAATAGAAAGAGAGAAATGAGAAATCGTATACTTGAAAAAATGAAAGTATATGTCATGTGCTTCAAAAGAAAGAACAGCACATGAAAAGAAAAAGAGAAAAGTATGCAAGAAAAGAAATGCCACCGCATACAAAAACAGACAGAGTGATTGTTCTATATTTTCTTGATATTATCAAAATCTTATGATACGATTTCAAATTTTCATCACGGTTTTCAAAAACATTCTTTCTAAAGGAATTATCTTGGTGTATGTTGATTAAGTTGCACGGTGTGATTTAGTTACTCTCAAAATACTCCTATGATCTTTTAAAATCGGAATTGATCTACCCCGTAGTCTTCCTTCCAATTTAGAAAAGTTAGGTCTAAGTGATGGAATTTGTGGTGCAAATCAACATGTTTTGAATGTCAAGTGGATTTAAGTGATAAAGATTTGAATGACAAAAAATGAATAAAAATGCTAAAGATGTCTAAAGTGACAAGAATATGATGAAGAAGGATCGAAAGTTAAGCAAAGACAAAGGTTGGAGTTGAAAAGTGAGAGGCTTATAAGAAAATGATGAAGGGTGTTTTTCCTACGCCTAAACCCCTAGTGTGACCTCGTGACAACAAAACCTCATATCCATGGCAAATATCCCCTATAACACCATGTAGTGCCAACATTACACACCAATATATCACTATCTTGTTTGTAAACCGCCCACCGATATTAAAACAATTACTCAAATTCAATAACTCTTTTTTAAAAACCAATCACCACTACAACATCAAATCCCTCCACCCCTGACCCCAATACTCAACCACAACTAAATATATATAGTAAACAACGAAGTTGTGCAACATAATTCATAAACTAAACATCCTTTCACCTATTTTTAGATCCCATGCACCCATATGATCTCCGTTATTTTTGCTCAGTTTTTAAGTCTTGAGTTGTAGCTCCTAAAAAATTGATTTATCATGCAAATGTGTAAGGGGATAGGTAGATAGGTGTCTAATCTTAATGGATATGAATGTACTATTTTTAAAGATTCAAATTTTCTTCTTCATATGTGTTTGTGAGAAGAGATATAGTGACATAAAAATACAGAAGAAGTCTCGAGTTTTCGAGAGAGAATAAACATATAACATAGTAAGGAATGAGACTAATGTAAACTTACAACATAATGAGGAATAGAAGTTAATGTTGTCAAAGACCCCCCCATCCCCCCCTTAAAGTGCTCGCTCTAAAGCGTTTGTAGATATAGGACGCCAAAAATATAGCGTGATAGAAGGTAGATATTAGATGGTGCTTTTGGGTATGTATTCTAAGAACGTTAATGAAAATGATAGAGAAAGTGAGACTGTATCCGTAATTCTTACCCAATTCGACCACATCCCCCCCCCCTTCACTCATCCACCCCCCCCCCGCACACACAGCCCCCCCCCCTCACCATTCAATACCATTAAAATACCCCTAACAACCCCCCATCCCTCTATAAATTTAACATATAACAATAAAAACACACAAAACACCATACCTAAATGATGCTCATAAACATCCATTATTCCAACCCTGCCCTACAAAACACTTGACTTGTACATAAGGTTTATTTATCATAACTATTATAGAGGAGTCTGAAATCTAGTTCACACAGACAAAACTACAATGTTAACTACCTCCACCTGTGAATTGATCTACCCGGATTTTTTCCTATCCAATTAGGAATGTTATGAGTCAAGGTGTGGAGTTTGAGGTGTATCAAAATGTTCGAATGCCGAGAAAGGGACTTAAGTGATAAGTTTGAATGATAACAATGAAAGAAAATGATAAAGTGTCAAAGTGACAAAGAATATGATGAAGAATCAAATGATAAGCAAAATTCCAACGTTATACTAATTCATCCGCCAATTCTTATATGTGTAATTAGTAAATACTATTTTTGCTCCTTTAGATGTATTTTATGAGAGGCAAGGATGACATGAAGGGAGTAGACTGAAAAGTTGGAAATTGAAAAGTGAGAGGCCTTATAGAAAAGATGAAGGGTGTTTTTTCTACACTAGGATAGAACATCTGGGTCAAAACCTGTCATATCATGCTATGGATCTTTAAAACATCGACGTCGCTCTTATTGTTCTCTCGTCGCGCCCCGCCGCTCGCACACCTCAAGCGGACCCCCCTGTCTGTCGATGCACTCTCCTGTCGGACACCACCTAGAGCCTAGAGACCAATGACATAATTTATTCTCAGAAAAGCTATTTGTGCTTACATTGTCTGACAGAGATTAAACGCTAATCTATCGGAACTGTTCTGACATTCGCGAATGTTATGTATTTGAATTGACAAGTGACATTTGCTCTTATGGTCCAGAGGAAATCGAAGGAAACTTTTTGACATTGATTGCTGCTGCAGAACAAGATGGAAATGTGAACCTTGTTATGTTAATAATCAAGTTCTTGGCTATTTAGTGTGTTTTATTTTTTTTTTTCATTATAGCCATACGCATATATATTACACTATTAATTACTAAGTAAACATTTGCTTCGTTACACATTTTCCCAAAGCAAGTCCTTGGCTGACTAAAAGTGCCAAGAGTCTAGTGCCGCATCTCTGGATATTCAATGAAATATTTTGTGGAGACAGAAAGTAATTTGTCTTAAACATTGAAATGTTCAAGAGGATATCAATGTGAATATGACTTTTCGTGGCATGCATGTCTACGTGACATTGCCGGAACATTGGGAAGGTGATACTATAAATTATTATTACAATGATTGAATGGAGATATCTACCCGGAAGTGCTAAACATCATGACCCAATCTCAGCTTGAGAACGAAGGTCACTCATTTGGACAATGATTGATCAGATGCATTCAATCAAAATGTCTCAAACTGAATCTAATAGTGATCTAAGGGTGCGTTATGTGTGTTCAGGGATATAACAACGAAGACTTATCGTGTCACAAGTGAGAGTCTAGTGCTGCTATTTTGGGTTTTCATGATCAGATTTCAGCATCCTTATTCATCGAGATATTGATTTGATCATATTTTTCAAATATTTCTTCAGAAATTTTAAAAAGGTAATTTGTGATGTATGAAACTTCATGGTTAATGTGAAGATGGTTTCTTACTCTGATAATTCTCCATTTCATCTTCTACAACATACAACAACATTTCTACCTTTCACAAGATGATACTTTATCGATTTCTTAATGGATTTTTTTTGGGGAGTATGTTTGTATATAAAGGGGAGTGTTTGCACTCATATTTTTTGACAAATTACATGACCACTCCTTTTTTTGTATTTATGTACTATATTATTTGGCGCTCGCGCTCATTTCTATGGTGTAAAAATTTTGAATCCAGGTTCTTTAGGAGGGGAGCAGTCTAACACACAGAGCATTGCCGGCTGAGCCCGATATCCTGTTCTCTAGTACCACATTATAACAATGCGGCAAGGACACAATGTCTCTATATAAGACTTGAAAATCAGGAGGATAGAATGTGTTGGAGACACTAACAGACATAGATTTTGATTAGCAAGTTGGGATTTCGCAAAGGAGTATTCTTCACCCAGAGCTTATTTTGAAGCTTATATAATCATGATGGTCATGATGGCACATAATCATATGAGGGGGGATGATATAAGGGACTCTGTCAATTAGATCAGTTGGAAACATAAGAAGGATCAATTCAAGTATATGAAGGGGAGTAGAAGATATTAAGCAAGAAATATATGAGACAAGTCCAGTGACTGCAAAGAATTGAATCAAAGAATCGTTGTGGTAAAAGTAGTTTGATTAAGAGAAGATCAGATTTGAAATTTCAAGTTGGGTTACTTCTTCAAGCTGTTTTGATAAGCTGTAGTGTTTTCATTAACTTCCAAAGATCGATCGAGATAGCCGGTTCGACATTTGCATGGAATTACTTCTCAAGATATCGACATTATCTATAGACAACTCAAAGTTACTTGATGCTAATACTTTCTATGAAGTATTTGTGAATACTGATGTGATTGAGGGGGAGCTATAGGATTATGAAGATTTCAGATGTGAGTAAGTAAGTTGATTCACATAGTCTTTTCGCAAAGAGAACTGTGGCTCAATCAATTCATCTTGTTTCAAGATCTTTCATCGGCAAAACATTAGGTCGTATGGAAATCTCACTCACTTCGATCCAAGAGATATCTAGTTAAAGATTTCATATGGCTTATTGATTCCCGAATCATACAAAAAAAGGAAATATCCGGGAAAAAATTAGCAAAAAATAGCCTAAAATCTGGCCCAAAGTAAAAAAAATACAAAACGGACCCTCACCTTTTAACTATTTACGATTTTCTTACACAAAAATTCCCGTAAAAAAATTTACAAAACCGTCCCAAAAAAAGAAAATATTCGGGAAAAAATTAGTCCGTCCCAACGCAATTTTTTTTCCCCGAATCATACAAAAAAAGAAAATATTAAAAATTAGCCCCGCCATAACGCATCGCCAAAAAAAAAACCCCCGAAACGTAAAAAAAAAATATTTGGGAAAAAATTAGCCCCGCCGCAACGCGCGGGTTCTTTTGCTTGTTTCCAACACCATCCGAAAAAGACATACAAGTGAAGCTTTGCTTGCATATGGGTCAACTGAAGTTATAAATGGGTAGCTTATGTCAAGTTGCTAACAAGTACTATCTTCAAAGAATGTGAAATTATTTTTTTGAATAGTTCGACTTTTCTTATTATATAAATACATAAGTCTCAAAATAAGCCAAAATATTGGGGCTTATGTTATATAAGGCGAAATCAAATAAGGACATGAGCCCACATATAAGCCGAAATCAAATAATAGCCAAATTATTGCAGTATTGAATAAACCAATTTGAGCATTTTATCAAACACATGTCATGCCGCCTGTCATTATCTGATATAAATAGAATAGGTTTGGTAACTTAATAAGGGGGTGTTTGTTTCGGCTTATGACCTTATTTGATTTCGCCTTATATAACATAAGCCCCCTCAATTTTCTTGCTTATTTTGAGACTTATAAAAGCTCATAAGTCTCAATATAAGCCAAAAAATTAGGGCTTATAAAATATAAGGCGAAATGAAATAAGCTTATAAGCCCACATATAAGCCGAAACAAACACCCCCTAATAATAACCTAATCATTGCAGTATTCATGAATCAAAATGAACATATCTAATATAAATATACCACTAACCAACTTAGCATATAACGAAATTCCACGAGTCTTTTATTTTGAGACTTGTGGACGTTAACCAACTAAGCCAAGAGATAATCTGTGTTTTACTTTGCAAAACATTATTAATATATTATAACTTCTAAATTTACTTCATATATGATATGGTTTTGATTTTCAAAAAGATATCTTTTAATTTTTGAAAATATATCAACATATATATCCATTAGTTTTAAAGTTAATCCAAATTCATGACTAAACTCTAATATCAGTATCATCTAAACTCTAATATCACGTATCATCTAAACGTATCATCAATACGAGGCTGGTCAAGGTTAATTCAATCACATAAGTAAGCATTAATAAGACAAAACTTCAGTCTGAATGTTGTGGGTCTATAGGTCTCTTCTTCATAATTTTTGTGTGTTTATTTCTTTTTTCAGTATCATCAATGTAGCCTTGACTATAGGTGAAAGCTACTACTCGTGTGATCCTCACTCGAACCTTGTATAACCGAGGAGCCTTAGAATATGGTATCTGATCATCTGTTGACTTTCCCATGTCTTGACAAACAAGAATCACTATTTTATTTACTCGGTTGACTGTGACCTAATGCTATAACTTCTTTTCCAAGATTAGTCGGCAAATTAACAATAGATGTACTTAGCGTTCATCTTTGTTTTCAGGTAAGAGTTATCTGCGGAATTCCAAAAATCATGCCTTTTACCATATCCAACTATTTACTGATTTTAACTACTATATCCACCTTCATTCAGTCTCCAATTTCTGGGTCACCATTGTTTATATTATCTCCACGCACTTTCAATGACGAGAGATACCATTCTATATTTTTCTAGGAAGATGAGGAAACTGATGGGTTTTGGTTTAAGCAGGTAACGGGAAAACACTGTTTAGTTTAGTATTTCTGCTGGTAATGCATGCCTTGATTTTGTTTAAGTTGCTTTTGTTATTAAAGGGCTTCTAATTTATAATTTTCTATGCAATTCATAGGACTTTGTATATACACTTTTTTAATGTTTATACACATACAGAAAGTTTTCGTGACAAATTAATAAGTTTGACACGCAACGTTTGTCGGGATGAATGTCAATCTAATGTGGAAATCAGTGGGTTCTACCAGGTAATCTCAAGCGCACCTTACTTCTTTAACTTTCTGATATCCCATTACGTTTTTTTAAATATCATTGTTGAACTTTGTGCGATTGTGATATTTTTCCCAACAGTTGATGTTACATAGCAAAACTGTGTATTATCCATGTATCATGTTTGCTTGAAGTTGTGTTTGCACTATTACTGATGTGAGTGTTAATGTGGGGGTTGCGGTATGCACTGTTACTGATGTGAGTGTTAATGCTAAAGGTTTTGTTGTTGCTTCAATCTGCAGCACTAAATTAGACAATCCCGTATCAATTAAACTGTGCGGACACCACCAAAACCATTACCCTCGACATCTTTGTTTTGGTCCGATCATAAGTACATTTTTGGTCCTTGTGGTTTGGTGCATTTTCTCACTTTTGGTCCAAAAATAAAAAAAGGTTTGGTTTTGGTCCAAAACACATAGTTTCGTTCCACTTTTGGTCCAAAAAAAATAGTTTCGTTACACTTTTGGTCCAAAAAAATAGTTTCGTTTCACTTTTAGTCCAAAAATTTTAGTGCAAATTCACGGGATTGGACTAAAAGTGGACCGAAACTATGTTTTTGGACCAAAAGTGAACCTTTTTTGAATTTTGGACCAAAAGTGAACTCGCACCGAATCAAAAGGACCAAAAATGTACTTAACTCTATTAAGAGTTATTTTTGTTTGCGACATGGCCAGATCTATGTTCGGGTCTCATCACATTGGTGTTTTTTGTTGGGATTTTGGATGGATATTCATCAAAAGAAATCAATATCATAAACTCTACTTCATCTCATCATAAATACCACATACCACAGATACTAGCAAGCATCAGAAACTGCAGAAGAACCACCATCCACGGCGGACAAACCTACCAGCAACATCGAGTCACCACCATTCGCGGTTCATTTTTTTTCAGATCTAGGTCGTCAAAACCACCATTACTACTGTCTCCCGGATCTATTGGATAATAATTGTTGTTCATTAATGGTGGTAGATTTGTTAGTTTTTGTTTCTTGTACATGATATGTGACTTTGGTTTGTTTAATAGTCTATATACATGAATGGAGTGGAGTTATTAAAAGTTTTAGAGAGAGTAAAGGTTTGTAGGAACTTTATACATCAGTTTGCTATGGGACACGTATGCAAAATATGAGTGAACCAATTTATTACTAGTGTAATACCCGTGCGTTACACGGGTCACGCGTAAAAAATCAATTAGTAAACATATCACTACTGAATCTTTAAAAACATATATCATCTATCAACAAAAATATAAAAAAAGCATTATAATTTATCAATGTAACATATAAGTCAAAATTCAAAGTAGAACATGCATGATTGAAGTTCAAAGTAGCCAACCTAAGATTATTATCGTTGATCAAAGTAAACATGAAGTTAAAAAATGAAAATAAATGTTTAAGGATGCATATAAAGACTAAAAGCGATCAACTCAAGCATCATCAACATGAACCTCATCAACTTGAGGATCACTAACCACAACCTCATCAAATTGAGGCTCATTAACCACAACCTCATCAACCTCACTCTCATCAACTTGAGAGTTCTCTTACAATGTTGATGGGGGAAAATGTTGCGTAGGCAGCTGATGGTTATACTCTTACAATGTCGCTTGACATACCATAGATGTATGAAGATAGATTTAGGTATGTAGTCTGGATATGTTGTGTTAGCTGTATTACGATGTACGGGCGAGTGTATAGTTTTTTTTATGTTGTATATGTGTTGAACTGTTGCACCACTATTAAAGGGGTTTGATTAGCATATATGCTTATGAGCTTGTGTGAAACTGGAAACTGACCCATTTTACAAACCGATCCATTTTAAGAAAGTGGTGTTTGGAAATAAGTTTCAAAATCCTATATAATTGAAATGAATGAGTGTTTGGGAGTATAGTTATCATATGTATGGTGTGAAATGTTAACAATAACATGAAAAAATAGGTTAGTCGACGATGTTTTGTTAGATCAGATTCAGTAGGAGAGTGACCATTGATCAAATATTACCTTTCTTATTATAAAAATGGCTACATACAAAATATATGGGTAAAAGAACTGAAGTAGTGTATTCAACTATTTTGTATGATGTAGTGGCAACATCTTTCCTATGTGATCAGGTAGATTTTGCAATATATAGGGTGTTTAAAAAATGAACATTATGTAATTAGACATGCAAAACATAAAATAAACATCCATGAGAACAATACATGAAACTCAATCTCAGCCATCGAAATAAGTCATATTGAGAACATTACATGAAACTTTTAAGGTTATGATATGACTTATTAATATGCAGGTTTTTAAGGTTGTGATATGACTTATTACAGCAGACTCTTCAAAACAATAATAATATGCAGGAGCCGAAATACATGACATGACATAGGCAGATTACAAAATAATGTCCTTAAGCCAACTAAGTTTTAGTAGCTGGCATGGCCCTAGAAAAGAAAGCATCTCCTACTTCGAAACCATATAAGACCAGTAACTAAACAGCAAGTACAAATCTCTTGACATAGAAAAAACAGACGAAGATAGCAACAACCGACTTCAAATAAATATATTTCAACAAAAATCATTATAATACTTGAAATGTAATTTTGATGCAATAAAGTTGTCCGTCACACGTTAAACATTAAGCTGGTTGTATGGACATCGACATCATCGATGACAATGACATCTTCCCATTTCCAGTTCTTCAGGTTCTCTTCACGTTAGCGTTTCTTTTGTGTAATGGTGGTCTCATTCACAAAGTTTGGAAGATTAAATAGGAAGGGTTATTGTGTGTCATGATATCTAGTATAACTTCTTTTGAGAATGATAGTGACTAATGATATTGAGAGTGACAACACTGAGGCTATGTTCCATTCTATATAGAGTCTGTATGTGAAAAATAGCGCCATTTTTGGAACTCAAAATAGGGAGAAAAATATTTAGAGTTTGTTGGGAGGATAGTGACAAGTGATATCTTTAAAGTTAGGAGTTACAGTTATACCTTTTATCCATATAATCCCTAACACAGCCGATGGTTGATAGCTACAAAATAAGCTATTTTTTATTTTCAATGATTGAGATTTAATATCGAGAACATTTGGATGGCTGAGATTGAGTATCATGTAATGTTTTTCTCTCTTAGCTACGTGGACAATAGAAAAGGGAATGTTCACCTCAAGAAATATAAAACTATCATTTTACCCCTTCAACTTCACCAAATTCCCAATCCAACCCGTCACCCCCTTCATATAAATAACCACCCTAATCCATAAAAACACACACTACAACACTTAAAAATGTACTACAATTAAGTCACTATACAAATATTTGTTAGTTAAACAGCTGATGTGTCTAAGATTTTCCATTGTGACATTTTTGTCATACAAGGTCGCTATGTCAATTACATTTTTTATAAAATAAGATAAGCTTCCAATATTCGTTGTTTCGAAACCGATCTGGATGTTCAATAAGTGCATTGCGAAGTTCACAATGGGCTAAACGAAGACAACACTCAAGAGTCAAGAAGTTGGCGCATCCATCAGGTTCAACTCGCATTTCGTTTTGGGACAAATTGAATGTCCTTTCAAACATTTGACTCGGGTCTAATGATAAGCGGAGCACATGAGGACAAAGGAGGACAGTGGCCCTTCTACAATTTAGAAGGTCATACATAAAAGCGGACTATTTTCATTAAAGTATATTGATTTAATATAATAGCATTTTACTACAATGGCTCTCCCAAAATGAGTTTATATACATTTGGCCCTCCTAAAAAATAAATATATTATACGTCAACTAGTGTATGTGTTTTTTAAGTTGATCATTTGTTTTCAGAGTATCTTCATAACAATACATTTTTTGCCATGCACAATTCATTAGTTCCTTGTGCACCACGGTAGTATACAACTTTTTTTAAGTTTTAGGAAATTTGAGTATAGGGCCGTTTTTAAAATTTTGAATTTGTTAAGGGGCTTTTCAAGCAAAAATGTTACATATAAAATGTCACCCTTTATAAGATATAATGCAAATTATTTATCAAAACCTTCAACATATTACTTATTTAAGATGCTTTCTCATCTAAATATGATTTTTTCAATATACACATACATATAATTTTTAACGAGACAAATTTTGAGGCATTTAAAATTTTAGAGCCATGTGCGATCGTCAAACTTACACACCGTAAAAGACGACCCAATATAGTATTTCCTTGTGCACCAAGGTTTAATGTTCACCTCAAGAAATATAAAACTACCATTTTACCCCTTCAACTTCACCAAATCCCCAATCCAACCCTTCACTCCCCTTCATATAAATAACCACCCTGATCCATAAAAACACACACTACAACACTTCAGAGCCGCCATTAACCCTAAAAAAAAAGAATCTTCCTGAAACAACGACAATGGCGGAACCATCAGATACTTCCAAAGTGCCAGTTGAAGGAGAAACCATAAGCAAAAAGTAACTAACTCTTTGCTCTTTTTATTTCCATTTAATTTGACTGAAATTGGGGTTTAATTAATTAATTAATGTTTTTTTTTTAAATTTATAAAGTGCATTGAAGAAGGAGATGAGGAACAAGAAGAAAGAAGAAGAGAGGCGTTTAAAAGAAGAAGAGAAAGCAAAGAAGGTTTAAACATTTTTACTTTTATTTTTTTATTATAATAACTTATAATTTTACATAACGCAAACGAGCAACAAGCTGTGCCGCTGGTTCTTTTTGGATTGTGAAATTTCGTTTATTTTTTAAAATTTCAATTTACAGTTGGAAGTTAGTTTAGGAGCGGTTACTGTTTAAAACTGAAAGCTCATTTCGCATTTGGCGTTTTAAATACTTTATTTGAAGAAGCGTTTAGCGTTAGAATTTGCGTCATTTTACACTATATAATTACTCACGCAACTACGTTATCAGAGGGTTGTTTGTTTGAGGGGTGTTTGTTTCGGCTTATACGTGGCCTTATGAGCTTATTTATTTGATTTCGGCTTATATATATAAGCCCCAATTTTCTGGCTTGTTTAGAAACTTGTGGGCTTATATAAGTTTATTAAGTTTATAAAGATATCATAAACTTATATAAACCCATATATTCCAAAATTAGCTAGAAAATTGGAGCTTATAATTTATAAGCCGAAATCAAATAAGCTCATAAGCCCACATATAAGCTGAAACAAACTCCCCCTTATACAATTACGTTATTGGAGGGTTGTTTGTTTAAGCTTATTTGTGTCTAACTCGTCACTTTTTACTTTGTTGCGTAGCCACTTATATCTTTTCTTATTGTATACATCACACTTTTAATAGGCGTTTATTGTGACCATTTTACCCCTCTTAGTTCGTAAAAATGTGAAATGGAAGGTAAAACGGTCACAAAATACACACAATAGATGGAATTCAAAAGTATGATGTATACACAACAAAGCAATAAATGGCATGTTAGTTACATTTTCTTGCCATGTGCCCTATTTTATTTTGCGACATATGTGCTTATATAAGGTTAGTATGATATAATAGGCTTATATAAGCCCATATAATAAGTTAGTACTTTGTTTCATTGTGAAGGTAGTTTAAGTGGTTGGTTTGTTGTATATAGGTGAATATGTGAATTAAGGTTTATTTGATTTGAATGTGGAATAAAATTTGTTTTTATTGATTTCATTTTGAAATAATGGGAATTTAATGTAGGTGAAATTTAGGCTGTTTAGGTGTTTGGGAGTTGGGACCACTTAGTTTTAAGCCTAAGCGTTTTATGCCTTATTTGAGGTAAATAAGCAGATCTTGATAAGCATGTAGCAAGCTGCTTATTACAAAGTGCTGTTTTGAGTCGTATTTTAAAGTGCTGTTCGGAAGCAGTTTTCTCGGGTAAGGGTGTATGGTTGTCGTTGTTGTTATTTTAATTGCTTATTTATAAGCAGAAGCAGAATATGTAAGCAATCCTGAACACCCCTATAATTCGATACTTGTTAAGGATAGGATTTAAATTTTGATTTTAAGAAGGATTTATTGACTGTTATGCTGATGATGCTTTTAAGAACACCATAGTTTGAGTGATTGCTAGATAAATTAAAGCATTGTACTAATATCTTTCTCGGAGTAATGTGTTGGTGGTTTTTGGGATATGCTAGGGATTTGTATATTGCCAGTTGTTTTTTATGTATAAATAAACTGGCTGTGATTTGCACCAGATAGTCATCGTAATTCAGAACGTATTAGTAGCAAGTATTGTGTTTGATCGTTACTCTAAACCTAAGTATTAAAATGATCCTTTTTTTTTCAGGCTGCTGCCATGCCAAAGTCAGCAGGGAAGCAGTCCTCTGCGCCCGACGAGGACATGGATCCAACGGTATAATTTGTCTCGTGTTTGTAATATATTCAAGAGTAAATATAACAGTCTTGTTATTAGAGCTTTGAAAAGTGGCAGCTATTGTGTCAAAACTTGCAAAGGCTCACACGAGCTAGCTAAGCATTGCTGTCTACAGGGCTATGCTAGTTTTATTTAACTACCTTACAAGGCTGTTTAATATTTAATAAGTAAAACATGAACTTTGGTAGTACAACTTAATTGTTGTTTAATAGTATCATATAATCGTCCTAGCCTTCAAGTTATAAATTATTATACATGTCTCTTTCTTGCTTGCAGCAATACTTTAGCAATCGGATAAACACACTCGCTGCTCAAAAGACAGCAGGATTAAATCCGTATCCTCACAAGTTCCAAACCACAAGTTCCATTATGGAGTATATAGGGAAGTATGAAAGCTTAGAAAGTGGGGAGCATCGGGAAGGAGAACGGGAATCGTTGGCTGGTAAGCAGAATTGGGTACATGAATCATGATTATATACCTTAGGCAGGTTCCTTCTATCATAATGATCTTGATAATTGCATTATTTTCAGGGAGACTGATGAGCAAACGGGAGTCTTCGTCAAAGCTTTTCTTTTATGATTTGCATGGTCCTGAGGGCAAAGTACAGGTCATGGCGGATCTAAGGTGACTACATACTCCTTTTACATTTAAAATAGTACAAGTTGTGTGGGTTGGAAAACGGGTTGAGACTGGCCAGATCATGTTTCTGCAGACACTTTAGCTGATCTATATTGTTTTTATAAATAGTGTTTTTCAGCAACTCACCATTGAACTAATAGTTTTGACTTTTGTCTATTTTACGCTGCATCAAATGAAAGAGAGGTTAACAAAGTAAAGTGTGAAATTGGCGGAACTATTATTTTAGCTATGTCAAAGCGGTATACAAATCACCACCGAAACAATATAACTACAATAGCAACCTGGATCTTTTAATAGAACTCTTCACACTTTCGTACTCATTAAATTGTAGACTTTCTTTTTTGACTCATTCTTGTTTTAGCTAGGTTTTTTTGTTTGACTCATTTGGCATTAAGCACAACCCAAATCGTCGGCATTTAGTAAACGGGTTAAATTTCCCGTCTTTATACACTGTTCATTTATTGACATATGCGTCTCTTCTAATAAGGAGAGTCAAGACTGTATCTTATGTGCTTAAATGTTCTGGCTCAGCTATTGTTTTGTGAATAAAACTGGCATGCTCTTAACTCTGCATACCTGTTAATGTTATTTATGAAGTTATTTGATGCAATATTTTATGAGTAAATGTATCATGTTTTTGCAGGAATTCTGAGCTGGATGAAGCTGAATTTTATAAGTTACATAATAGTGTGAAGCGTGGAGATATAGTTGGCGTTGTTGGGTTTCCAGGTGTGTAATTTGAACTTGCATTTTAGCTTTGTACGGTATTTGTGCATCTTTTGAGTCATCTAACAATGAATTAGCAGGTGAAATATTGCTTCTAATGCTGTTGGAATGCCTGTGTTAACTTTAATTTATATCTGGACCATTATCATTTTCGCCTTACTTTCACTTTATACCATGGGTTCAAGGTAATTTAAATTATAGTTCTATGTTTTCTCATTTTTCATTCTTATGACAGGAAAAAGCAAAAGGGGAGAGTTGAGTATTTTCCCAAAATCGTTCACTGTTTTGTCACATTGTCTCCATCAGCTTCCTAAGCAAAAAAGTGCAGCTGTTGCGGAAAATTCCAATGCAAAGGTGAGTTACTTTCATATAATCTTTGCTGATTTGGGTTCTCTAGTTACTTGAATTCATGTTTCTTAATTCACAGAAAATTGATGCTTGGACTCCAGGAAGTGGTAGAAATCCTGAAGCATACGCATTGAAAGATCAGGTATTCGATATTGGCTACTGCTGTGCGTTTTTACTTTTGTCACTGCGGTTGGGTTTTTTTTGTCTATATTTTTATAATGAATAAGGGTAATCTTTAATTTGGAATAAAGGCATTTAGGAGGTTGTGTGCATTAAAGATTGGCTCGTTTGTGTCCAAGCAATCTGCAATCGTAATCCGATGCATCAAAATTGCTATATCTGTGGTTCTACCTTAACCCTAAAAATACATTTCGTTTGTGGCAGGAAACGAGATACCGTCAACGTTATCTAGATCTGATGACAAACAAAGAAGTTAGACAAATTTTCAAGACTCGTGCAAAGATTGTATCTTTTATCAGAAGTTTTCTAGACAAACTTGATTTCTTGGAGGTAAAGCCGCAAAACTTGATATTTCTTTCTCATATTGGTTTCATTGCTTCTATTGTTGATGATGTTTTCTTCTTATTTAAGGTTGAAACTCCTATGATGAACATGATTGCTGGTGGAGCAGCAGCACGCCCATTTGTGACACACCACAACGACCTTAACATGAGATTATTTATGAGGATTGCCCCTGAGCTTTTTCTGAAGGAGCTTGTTGTTGGTGGACTTGAGCGAGTGTATGAGATTGGGAAACAGTTTAGGAATGAGGGAATTGATCTGACTCATAATCCTGAGTTCACAACATGCGAGTTTTATATGGCCTATGCTGACTACAATGACATCATGAAGCTGACTGAAGATATGTTGAGTCGTAAGTCATCGTTTTTGTTTGAACTATGAGCAAATTTTTTTTAAACCGAACATTGAGGGGTTAACTTTAAATACGAATATTTTTTGTCAAAAATTCCAATTATTGGAAACAGTTTTGGTCACTTATGTGTTATGAGTTAAGAATTTTAGACACCATTCATTAAATATTAGGTATAAAATGATTTTGGATGTTTTTATGAATTAATAACAAACATCGGCTGACTTTTTAAAAGTGTGTGGCTAGTTTGACTTTGATCACTTTTTTATGCTATATGTTCAATATTTACCCGTTTAAGATATTACTTTAAGTGCGTCAAAAATACTCTTTGACCCGTTTCCCTTATGCTCAACTGGTTAGTATTCTTTTAAAAATAAAAATATCCTAATTAAACCCATTTCCAAGTAAAAGGGACAAAATTGTCGCTTCTAGTTTTACGCCTGCTTGTTTTACTGGCCATGCTTACTAAAATAAATTGTAACAGAAATGGTGAAAGAGCTGACGGGTGGCTACAAGATCAAATATCATGCAAATGGGTTGGATAATGAAGCTATTGAGATTGACTTCACTCCTCCTTTCAGGTCATTTGCTTACTTACACATAAGTCCCATTATAATTTTCTCTACAATCATTACATGTGAATGCAACTGTTCCACTAACTGAATTTAAATGTTTTCAGAAGGATTGATATGATTGCTGGGTTGGAGGAGATAGCAAAGCTTAGCATACCCAAAGATCTTGCTAGTGAAGAGGCCAATAAGTATCTTGCTGATGCATGCTTAAAGTTTGATG